>JADBJO010017282.1:0-15000 GCA_016801955.1 Conus betulinus | reverse complement strand
GAATTTACAAACAACAAGACAGCCACAGAGTATCATCACTTACAGAAAATATCATTAAGCAGTACTGCGTTTTCTCTGTCAACAAGACAGCAATCTATCACGAAATGCCCGGATGGACATGTGACACATACATTTTTCCTGTGTGGTTCTGACCGCTACAAAATATGTGGTCAACAACTGACCTCTCGTTGTAGTTTTACTAAGAGACCCCTGTCCCCTGTAGACAGATTAAAAACCTACCCTCACCACCTCCCCTCTGTTGCCACCTTGCATGTGACGAGGACTCCATGCTGATTTCGTACACCTTAGTGTGTGATTTCGTCACTGACTGTCACGACAAGACTGATGAGTCCTTATGTAAGCATCCCCTGTGTCAGAATGTTTAGGTGTGACAATGGCGAGTGCCAGCCCTATGACAAAGTCTGTGACGACATGTTCAACTGCCAGGATGAGTCAGATGAAGACAACTGCGCTAGCGTCAGGATCTCTACTAAGATAGCAATTCGAATTACATCATCTAATATACTGGTCACGTTTGATGGTATCGCACACTTTAACACCACCAAGATGAAACCCAACGAGTCTTGTCCTGTCGCCCATTATCGTTGTCCTGGTTATGACAGTGTCTGCCTACCTGTCTTCACTCGCTGCAACGGTCTGCACGACTGTAGTGGTCAGCAGGATGAAGAGGGTTGTGAGGACATGAAATGCCCAGGCCTTTTCCGATGCAGACTGTCAACAATCTGTTTACACAGTGATTATATGTGTGATGACTGGCCTCACTGCCCGATGTATGACAATGAATTGTTTTGCGGCGTGATGTGTCCTACCTATTGTCTTTGTCAGGGTAGCACCTTTCTGTGTCCTCAGCCTTTCTCTGCAACTCTCTTTCCTCAGCTGCGCTACCTGGATGCCACAGGGTCAGGAATGACACTGCATGATGTGAGTAACAACACCCTCCTCATTGTTGTGGTCCTGGCACAGTGTTCTTTGACGTCCTTGCCCAAAGTCCAGTTGGTGAATGTGAGATGTCTAGATCTCAGTGGTAACCAGCTGCACTATGTCAACCTGACTTTTGTTCTCGGTTTAGAAGGTCTTCAAAACACTGTCCCTGTCCAACAATCCTCTGTCCTCTCTCTACACTGACCTCTCTGTTGACCAGCACAGTGCCCTCACCGTGTTACAGCTGGCCCACACCACGCTGACTGTGTTGGACACCACAGTCCTGTCACTGTTTCCTTACATAGAGAAACTACATTTAACCTTTTCTTCCATACACACAATCAGCCCAGAGGGGTTCCAGTTCACACCACAGTTAGAGGAACTCCACATAGACGACAGCCCTGTTCAAACATTTCCACCAGATCTCTCAACACATTTCAAATCTACGCTTTATATCCACCCAAAACTATAAATTTTGCTGCCCTGAAATACTTTCCCATAATTTTGATAGTTTAACTTGCCATGCTCCGAAAGATGAAATTTCTTCCTGTACAGATCTGCTGCAGTCGTGGACGTAGCGAGTGTTTCTGTGGGCTGGTCGCCTGTCTGTCTCTGACTGGTAACGTCTTCTGTTGCTGTGCGCGTTTGTTCGTGAAGAGCATGACGTCTTCCAGCGGGTTCAGTGCGTTTGTCACCAACCTCACCATGGCAGACTTTCTGATGGGTGTCTACATTTCTGTCATTGGGATGGCTGATGAACAGTACCGTGGACGATACCTTTACCTTGACGACACATGGAAAAACAGTATTACCTGTAAGGTGGCTGGTTTTTTGTCTTTGTTGTCTAGCGAGGTGTCTGTGTTGATTATCTGGTTTATTACCCTGGATCGTTTCATTGTCCTCCGCTTTCCTTTCAGTTTCTGTAAGATTTGACAGAACATCAGCATCAGTGGCTTGTCTGTTAAACTGGCTGGTTGGTTGGATTTTAGCTTTGTTGCCTTTACTTCCCATGACATCACACTGGGAATTTTTGACCATAGCTCGGAGGTTGATCACTGTGCGCCGTGACAGACTTCCTGTGCTGGTTTCTGTTGGTTTGTGTGGGAATGTTGGCATGGGTGGCATTCCCTAGCATCCTGGAGAAATGAATGTGGCCCTAGCTGTTTGTTGTTACTTTTCTGAAATTCTGCCGCTATAACGAGGCCCTTTATGTTATACCTTAAATGCTGGCTGGCCGAAGCAAAAGAGAAAGTCTAATGAATGAATTCTAAACTTTTCAAAAACGGCTTGAATTACACCCTGATTTGATCATGGACTAGAACACTTAGGGTTTTTTTTTTTCTTTTACCGTGTTTATTTCATGTTTCAAATTCTTTTATTATTTTTGCTCATTATTTGTTTTACGAAATTGAAAGCACTAACAAACAAGCCGAAACCAGAAACAGAGGGGGGGGGAACAAACAACGTGAAGGAATAGACATTCGAAAAAAGTAAACAAATGACGATGACTATAAATTCAGACTTTTCGACAAGAACAGACGTCCAAAGATGTAGACACCGCCTGGCTTACAGTATGAAGACGAAGGCAGTGGGACGTGCGGGGAGAGTTGGTTACTGTTCGGGATGACTTTTGGGGGGCATTCACGGGGCCACTTCCGTGGGGGGTCTGCCCGATGGTGCCTCGGCGGGGGTCCTCGCCCCTAGGTCGCTCTAGGTGTTATTGTCGCACCTCACACCCCCACACCGCCATATCGCTCTCTCTCAAGTCTCTCTCTCCTTCTGGTCTCCGCGTCTCTCTCACGTTCTCTCTCCCGGATCTCTCTCTCTCTCTCCTCGGTCTCTCTCTCTCTCTCCTCTTCCTCTCCCTCTCCTCCTCCCTCTCCCTGTCTGTTTCTGTGTCCTCTCCTCATGGTCTCTGCTCTCTCCTCCGACAGGGAGGGTCCTCTCATCTTCCACTGTCTCTCTCCTCCTCTCCCGTCGTTCTCCCCCTCCCCTCGATCCCGGGGGGAAGGGGGGGATGGGTCTCTCCGTCCCCTCCCCTCGGCTCGAGAGGGTCGCCGCACTCGAGGCTCGGGGGGTCTCGCCGCAGGTGGGAAACTGCGGCCCTCTCTTTCTCCACCTCGGATCTCCTCCCCTTCTCTCGGTCCCGGAACGGGGGGTTCGGGAGGTCGGGGGGCTGGAGGGGGTTGGGCGTTTGGGGGGTCTGTCGAGTCCCTGGAGGGCGGTCTGGTAGGCATTCATTCTCTCCCTCAATCTCGATCCTGACACCCTCTTCTCTGGATCCCGGTCCACGTCTCCTCTCTGACTCTCTCTCTCTCTCTCTCTCTTTTTTTTTTTGTTTTGTTTTTTTTTTTTGTTTTTTTTTGTTGTTTGTGTTGTTCTTTTTTAGATATTGCTTTTTTTACTTCCGGAGCAGTGAAGGAGGTTTGGTCCTGGATTCATCTGCCCCAAGGGGTTGCTAAGCCGTGCCCTTTTCTCGCCACCAGTGAGCATGTTATCGGGCGTGGAAGGGATGACGGCAGCAAAAGAAGGCGTGTGTCGTAAATTCAACCCACCTAGGGTTGGCATTGCCGCAAAGCGCAACGCCCAGGGGGGGTCGCATAATACTAAATGACCAAACGGACTAAGGACCCCAAACAGAGAAAGTAACTCTTGTCTGCCTGTGGCACCTCCTGGGGGGGGGGGGGGGGGGGGGGGGAAGAGGGATGCCCAGTTGGTAGCGAATCTACTGAGGAACATCTGCCCTTTGACAAACCCAGCTGAAACCCCCATGCCTAGTGATACACAGCTTCAGAGTTTGGGTAAAGGATGCCAATTCCATTGAAGAGGTAATTGGCCAAGCATTAAACTGCTAAGTAAACTCCTCCCTCCCCCCCCCCCCCCTCCCCAGCCAATTCCCATCATCTATGTCTGACTTTTGTTCCTCCAAAACGTTTTTTCCTTCCGCCCCCCCCGCCCACGTAAGACAAGCCTTCCGGTAAACGATCTGACCTGCCTACCCGTCTCTAACTGGCGGTGGGATTTCAATCTTCCGGGCAAGCCTGGTTTCCTCCTTTATGTATTTTCTCTCTCGGTCTCCTCTCGCCACTCGGGTGCGTCCCATCTCCTCGTGCTCTCCTCGCCTCTCTCTCTCTATCTATCTATCTATCATCTATCTATCTGCCTGTCTGTCTCTGCTCTCCGTTGTCGTCTCTCTGGTCCCTGTCTTCGGTCTCTGTCTGTTCTGTTGTCATGGGGCTGTCTGGTCTCTCTCTCCTCCTCTCTCATTATTCCTTGAGCAGTCACAACAAAGGAGAGAGAGAGAGAGCAGACAGACCGCCGACAGACAGACAGATAGATATAATAGATGACAACAGATAGTTTAAGGGGTAAGGTTAAAAAACGCTGGTAACAAAAGCTAGATGGCAAAAAAAAATACACTTTCATACGTTCTCATGAATCCATTTGCATCATATACATCGTAATGGGGAAAGATGATCTACGTCCATATATTGCTCAGCGACCCAGTGGGCAAATCAGTCGAAGGTGCCCTATGCTACAACAGGACGATCACTGACCATACCCCCCGTCTGCCATTCATAGGCCTTCTTCTCCAGTGAGCATGTTTTACACGCTCCCATGCAGTCCGCTTGTAGCGGGTGTAGATCGCGAGCGCAGGCATGCTCCGCTCACGCTTAACGTCAAAACTGAGCGTCGAGCGAGTCGCAAGTTGAGGGGCTAGGTTGCTGGTTTGATCTTTTTCCGTTTCCTCCTCTCCATTTTGGTTCTCGAGGGTGGGGAGGGGGGTAGGGGGGTCCCTCAGTTTTGGTAAAACCGTCTGTCGTTATTTCTTCCCCCCCCCCCCCTCCCCTCCTCTGTCTTCCCGGCGCCCACCCCCCCCCCTCTGATCCCAGGGACCTAGTTTTTTTCTGTTGCTCTTTTCTCAGCTGATTTTTCTTCTATTTGTTATTAAAAGGGGGTGACATAGGTCAATGTCAGTATGTGTGTGCCTACCTCATTGCACACCACATTGCGATGAAACGAGTGACATCGTCAATGTCCGAGTGAGTGTGTTGCATCCATTGCCCACCACATTGGCTATTAAAAGGAGTCTATAATAGCTTCAATACAAAACGTAACTGAGTGTGTGCATGATGTCGTTGTACACGACCCTTGTCCGCCCTTCTTTTTTGCAGTTGAGGTCGATGTGTTTTGTCAACATGCTATTTCCACACGATGGTTCCAATAACATTTCATCTTCATTCTCTCGCTAGCCTCTCTGAAGACTCGATAACGTGATTGTGCAATGTCGTGCGCCAACACAAGCTATGTAGGTAACGCGCTTCGCGGAGCCAAACTTGCCCAGCGTGTTGTTTGTTTTTGTTTGTTTGTTTTTGTTATTGTGTTTTTTTCCCTCAAAACTCAGCAAGAGGCAAAATCGGTCACTGATCCAAGTCACAGGCAACACATGTTCAATCATATATTGGAACAAAACTGTGCACTGGCCCATGGGAGGTCTATGATTTTTCCATAATATTTATAACTAGCATGTACCGGTTTTTGTTCACCTCCTCAATTTTGTTTTCCTTTGTTTTCTTTGTATTTCACTCTCAGTTCCAGAGGATATCTCTGCCTCGAGATAAGAAGTTTGGTCACGTGGCCCAAAGTGGCCAGTAGAACACGGCGTGGGGTGGGGTGGGGTGGGGAGCGGTACTAGCTCATAACCGAGTCCCAATGAGATAGAACCTAAAACTCCACTCCAGAAATGCCTTGAAGCTCCCAGTTCCAGCATTTTGGAAGGGAGGGAAACGCAGGAGTCCGGTTTATCTTGGAAAAAAAGCCTTCAGACACTGGAACCACTTCACCAACGTTTCTGTACTAAAGTGTGCGCGACAAAGATATGCAGGAAGGAAAGTGGAACCCATGTGGCTAAGAGCTGTCTTTCCGTGAACCGTGTTTGGTTCCAAGACGGAACGCCAGGATGGACATTGTTAAGCATGTACCTTGGGTAACAACAAGGTCCCCCTGTTAGCGTATGGGCGAACTCGAGAGTCGCAATGTTACATAGTGGTTGCAGGCTAGAGGGGATGGGCATTGAAATCAAGTTTAAAAAATTGATTCTATTACCCCATGAGGTGAAGTTGGTTCTGACTGTCGCTGAAAAGCAGCCGTAGAACATAAGGTATTTGTATGACCACAGGTTTTTTTTTAAGCAAACACTATGCGTTTATCTAATAAGTAACAAATGCCTCCACACCCATCCACCCCTATACCCAGACCTACTCACACCAGATGAAACACACTTCAGACCTCGCCACACCCCTTCCCCTCTCCACCCAAACACACTCCAACCTCACAAAAACTATCGTACAACCGATTATTCCGCAGCTGCTTGTTCAGAATACAAGTCCCAATACAGTGTGTTCTTTCATAGACTCTTACAAACACTGACATTTGGCATAACGTGGGTCTCATTATACACCCTGTGCTGGGGTGGAAATGATTTTCGCAACAATCATCCATCCAGATTACACCCTGTACAAAACGGTGGAGAAAGTCCGCATGTTGAGCATTCAGGAATGAAGGTGAGAAAAGATTCTTACTTTATTGCACTTCTGGAGGCTTACTTTCTATTATGCTTGATCGTGTATGTACATCATCGTGCCAATCTGGTGAAATTATTCGGATCGATGAATATGTTTAATTGAAAGAGTAACGCTTTCCGGCCTTTGGGACAGAAACTCTCTCATCTCTCTCTCTCTCGCCTCTCTCTGCATTGTTGTGTGTGTGTGTGTGTTGAGAGCGAGAAGGTAGAGAGAGAGAGAGTGAGAGGGTATACGGAGGAGAGACTGCCACGGCAGAAGGTTTGATATTACAATGGAGGCCTCACCGTACCCTCAGAGGAGAATGAGAGAGAGAGAGAAGAGAGAGAGAGACCACAATTACCATCTAACTATATCCTCCTGAACGGGTGTAGCCAGCACTCACCATGAAAAGGCACAAAAATCGGGAAGACGCGACAACGGTGTGGAGTTGTGTTGTGTGTGTGTTGTGTGTGTTGTTGTGTGTTGTGTTGTTGTGTGGGGTGTGTGTCTACTCGCTCAGCGTAGCTGCGCGTGTTGTTTTGTGGGTTTGCTGCGTGTGTGGGTGTGTGCTGTGTCGTATGTTTGTGCCCTGTGTGTGTGCATATGTTGTGTGGGCATGTGTGTTGTTGGTGTGTTCGTGTGTGTATGTGTGTGTGTGTGTGTGTTATGTTTGTGGTGCTTAGTGGTGTGTGTGTTGTGCTTCTGCTGTCGTGGTGCGGTGTGTGTGTCGTGTGTGTGTGGTTTTGTGTGTAGCTGTGTGTGTGTGTGGGCTGCGTGATGTGTGGTGTGTGTGCTTTCGTGTTTCGTCGCCACACGAATCGCTGAGGTCTGTCACCTCGTCACCAATTTTGTATCACTCTCTATACTGGGGTGTTCCCGCAACACATTCTTGGTGAGGACGACCTGAATCCTGCACAGATGAGTTGACTCATTGCTTGGCGGCTGTTTGATGTCACGGGCCACTTGGGTCATGCTGAGGATCAGTCTTGGAAACTGTGATTGTCACAGCAGAAACAGAGACAGTGGAGACCAAGCTCATCCGGCACAAGGTCCCCACCTGATTTCCTCAACGTCGTTCTTCTTGCTACGGTCCAACTTCCCACCCCTTACTCCCTCCTGATTGGAGTTTGCGCCAAGCCGATCGTATCTCGAGAGCACATGTGGTATCACTCGCACCTCCCGTGGATCACGTTCAGTGGTGGATTGATTGCATGCGTCCCGCTGTAGGACTGAAGAGACTCGTCCTGTAGAGGCGACTCTGGTTGCAGTTGCTGCAGGATGCAGTTTCGGAATAACTCACCAGTGTCTGGTGGTGGTGCCGCCCGTCATGCTTTGCCGGCTGCGTCACCCCGCCTCCCGGATTATTCTGTCCCCACTCAACGGGCCTCTCTCCGGAATGCAACCCCTTCCCTCTGCTCTGGCTTTGTTTAGACATTCCGGCCTCTGATGGTGTGGGGCAGTCGGGGGGGACACTCCCGGAGGGCCAAGCCGGAACCCGGTCTGAACAGCTGCTTGTCTTCAGTCTTGTGCTGGCTCGGCTTCCTATTCTCATTACGTCGCATTCGTTGCATAGCATCCCTTGTGGCTTAGGCGGGCCGGCGTGTGAAGTGTCTGGAGCCCCATGTAGACCAATCGCAAACTGATCGCACACCAAACGCGAACTGCTATCAAAAACCATTAGAATAACATTGGGGTTTTCCATAAACAGACACGTAAACAACACTGACAATATTCAATGAAGTGAACTAACAAAATGTGTAACATGCGTAGGAAGTAAGTCCCCCCTATACCGCCATCGTCCCGCACCTACTCCTGCCGCCCATGCCCCCTGCCCCTTACCCCCTCTTCCCCGGACGCCTCGCAGAAAAGCGCAGAAGTTGGGTGTTTGCCTTGTTCAGTGTCCCTTAGCTGACAGTTGCCATGAAACACAACCTCTTCCCACAAACTCACGTTTGTCCTTTGACTCTAAATGTTTGCTCAACGATGTTGCATTCTTAAAACTTAAGGATGGTGCCGATTTCTCATGGTCACAGAACTCAACCACTGTGTCCAGGAAGGAGCTGTGTGAAGATGTCATCCATAACAGGATGGGAATAGGCAAGTATTGGTCCGGCTTCCCATGACGAGCGCAAAACGTTCAACAAACACCAAAGTAATGCGCATCGTGCCACTTTGGGGTCATCTACAGGTCACACATGCAGACCGCTCCTCTATACTACTTTCCATCCCTTCTTGCCTCCGAGTTCTCCTTCCCGGCCCCCTCCCCCCCACCCCCGCCCCCCCCCGGCGCCCCCACCCCATCCAGAAAACAAAAAAAATTAATAAACAAAAGAAGCTGCTTAATTTGGTCAAATCGGTACCTAGAAAAAATCTGTTTTCCCTAAGTGTGCTTTTTTATTAATTTCAAGGAACATTTAGTTGACAGTTACAGTAGAGAGTATATATGCTACCAATAAATTTTTGTTGTGGGGGCTGTTCCATCTTCTATGCATATTTCGCGTGACATGTGCCCCACGCTACGAACCGCTCATTATCACATTTAACGCCCCAGCCACAGTTCACCTGCCACAGCGCCAGCAACCGGCAAATCCACAGGAACAGTACTGTTCACGGTCGGCCAAGAGGCCACCCACCAGAGGGAGACACGCCACTTCTGTACCCAGTAATTTTTTCTTGTCTTTTTGCTTTCTTTTGTGTCCTGACGGTTCTTTTTAGAACAGAACGAGTGGCGTGTGTGTAGTACAACCGATGTTCTCCTTTTGTTTTCTCGTGACCCTTTAGTTGGCGTATTACATAGATAAAGGTATAACCCAGCCACCTGTTTCTGACCCACAAAGTTGATAACACCCAAGAGAATGAGTTTAGATTTAAAATATTTTATGTTCCATGAGCTAGCATATGGTGTGTAACCCCGATCATATTACGGAAACATCAATCACCCGCTACTTGCGTGACGGCCCTACCTTGCGTCAAAACTGAAGAACAAAAACTCGTTGATCAAAAGGTATGTAACTAGCACACGCTTGATATCCAGCACAATGCTTTGTGAACCACCTGGTCCTGGTCGGCAACTTCAAAGATCTGAAGTGTGTGTTTTGTTTTCTTTTCTTTCCTCCAAATTATTTGATATACACGGTACCGGAAAAACCTTCTCCATATTCTCCTCTCTGTCTCCCTCTGTCATCTGTCTCTCGTCATCCTCGTCGCGCCTCTCTTCTCTCCTCTCCAACACATACACAGATAGATATGATATACTATAGTACGCGATATGGGTTGGTTGGGTGTGTGTGCGCGTGTGTCTGGTGTGTTGGGGGGACATTAGTGGGTGTCTGTGTGGTGATGCGCGTTGAACATGCAGGCTGAAAAGAATCACATATAGTAACACACAGCGAAGGCCAGGCATGCAAAGGAATCGGAAAATTCCGCGCATCAATCTGAGCAACGTGCCCATGCTGGTCGTACACCATGTGCACCTAACGGGGTAGTTTGCCGAACTGTGATTTACCCTCACAAGGGTGGCGACACGTCCCTATGCCATTTAGCGTGATTCTCAACCAACAAGAATTGCCAATCTAGAAACCTGGACGGATTACGGAAAGGAAAATCCCGTCACATCCAGTCTCTGCCATGACTGCCTGTTCGTGAACAGGAATCGTGTAAACTACCAATATGCCGTTTAGCACCCGAGATGTCGGTTCCCGCTCTGTTTCAGTCCTGGAACAGTTCCAACTGCAACAAGTGAAGAGCCTCGCTCGATGCAGATTGTGTCACGGGTACAGACGAGTCCCACATGTTCCGGAGATAGGGGGGCGCCATGGGACAATAGAGGAGTTGACGCGGCACTCAAACTAAGCGCACGAACGTGGGGTGCCATGGCCCGTAAGGTTGTATAGTTCTTTTGATCTTAAATTTACAACTTTCCCATCACTTTTCGCGTTCGGTGCAGGGTGAAACGCAAAAGCAACCATCTGTCGAGTCCATGCTCTTATGACTTGGGCGTGCCTCTTTGTCTCGGGCCGATTTTTGGGTTCCTTTTTTCTTTACGTAGTGTGTAAACGTAAGGTGGTATATGAACTCTGTGTGTATATCTTCTACGTTTAGTACTCTCTCTCTCCCTCCCTCCTCATCTCCTCTCCTCCTCTCTCCCTCTCGCTCTCCCTCCTCCCCATCTCCCCCTCTCTCCCTCTCTCTCCACTCTCCTCACCTCACATCCATCTCGCGCCTCCCCTCTCTCTCTCTCCCCTAACATCTCTGCCTCTCCCTCTTCGGGTTCTTCCTTCTCTACCTTATCTCTTCTGCCTCTCCTCTCCTCCCTCTCTCTCTCTCTTCTCTCGGCTCTCTCACACACCCACACAACCAATAAAACACACCCACACACACACAACACACACACACACAACGCTCTCTCTCTCCTCTCTCCTCCCCCCCTCCCCCCGCCCCACCCCCTGCCCACGTCAACTACCCTACTACCTACTCTGTCGTGACTGTCCTGTCTCCGTCTATCCTCCTGTCCTCCATCCATCATCCCATCTATCTCATCTATGCTATCTAGCTATCATATCTAGCTATCTAGCTAGCTATCAGGTCTATTCTTCTATCATATCTATCTAGTCTATCTATGCTATCTATCTATCTATCTATCTGTACTGTTGTCACTGTCTGTCTGTCTGTCTAGCTATCTCTATCTGCCTGTCTGTTGTCTTCTTTGTCTGTGTCTGTCTTGCCTATCTATACTATTTGTCTGTCTGCCTAGCTATCGTCAGTCGGTTTGGTCTGTCTGCATTTGCAATCAACTATCGTCTAGAGGCGGCATAAATGTCAATTCCCCCTCAACATATGAGACACGCAGGGCACAGCACATACGATCACTCGTGGATCCATAGTACATACAGATAGCAATACAGATATAATACGATTATATCTATATAATAGGATTCTATAGATACTAGTTATATATAGATATATATCGATCTATATAATCATATATACATGCATAATTACATAGATGGTTAGATACAATATTCTTACATACATCATTAGACAGATGATCGGATAGACAGATAGATAAGACAGATAGAAAATTAGACAGACAGACAGACAACAGATAGATAGACAGACAGACAGACAGACAGACAGAGAGACAACAACCAGTTTAGTTTCATGATTAGATAGTTCTACTTCTTTCGTTTATTGGTCGATACTTGCTGTTTGTAATGCAATTGCCTATTTCCCCAGAGTAGAAAATAGCATGGAAACACACACACACAACACAGCACCACACAAACACCCACACACACACACACACACGTCACACACACACCCACACGACACGACCCATACACACCACACACAACATACACACACACAACGCACCACACAACACACACACACACACACACCCACACACACACAGCAACACAACATACACACACACACACGACACAAACAACACACAACAAAACACACACAGCACACACACCACACACGGCGCGCAACACTACACCCCACCACGCACCCAAACACACACGCATGCACGCACACACACAACCACACACCAGACACACTCCCTCTCTCTCCTCTCTCTCTCTCTCTCTCCTCTCCGGAAAAGAAAAAAAAAAGTCTCTCCCTCTCTCTCTCTCTCTCTCTTAAGAGCTGAGTATTGTGTCGTGGGAAACTTTGGAGATCTGCTTGACAGAAAAGGGTATGCAGCTACTCTGATGGCAAAGAGGAAAAGAAATCAAAATTAATGCATACTGCAAACTACGGCACAAAAAAGTTATGGAGCCAGTCATTCGTATACATGTGCAAGATGTGTAAGGTGAAACTGGGTTCCAGACAGGTGGAAACATCCCCGGTGTGCCAGTGATTTCTCTTCTTTTTACACACGTGTTTTCTGCGAGAAAACAACCAAGTAAAGTACAGACTAGACAGTCGCTTCAGAGAAATGACGAATTGGTCTTGATTCTTCTCGATGAAAGTAACACCGTGTTTTAAGGAATACCCTGCACTCACGAAACTCACTCAGTCTGTATTGAACAATCACCTACGACATCGAAGTCCTCTCTCATTAACTAGATGCTGCATTCACAACTTCAAAAGGCTGGATAGTCACAGACCAGCCGATTTCTTTTCTTTCTTTTTTTTTTTTTTTTTTTTTTTTTTTTTTTTGATAACCGCACCCCCAGTATATCTCTCCCCTTCCGCTGCTTACCCACCTCTAGCTGCCATGCTCCTGTGTTGTGTTCTACAGAGTCGAGTCTTTTCCTATTGTGGGAACTGGTGTAGGATTTGCAGTGGTGATAGTACATTACAAGCAAGAATAGGAGAAGACATTAATATCTCGTGCTGTCAGAACATCGATCTTTCTTTTAAATGTTAAAGAGGGGGGAAATAGAAAAGGCTTGAACTAATGAAAACAAAAAACATTTTTGCTTTTTTTTTTTCTTTTGTTTCTTTTTTGGGTTTTCGGAACCTGCGTCCACCACCACCACCCTTGTTGTACCACCCTTTTCCCTTTTTTTTTTTTTGCTTCTTTGATTGTCTATTTATACATTGTTTTTTTTCTGTCCTATATTGTCTTGTATTGTCTCCTATTTATACATTGTCCTTTTCTGTCTGTATTTCTATTGTCTATTTATGCATTGTCTCTTTCTGTCTATATTTATATTGTCTGTTTATGCATTGTCTTTTCTTGTCTAATTTCTATTGTCTGTTTATGCATTGTCTTTTCTGTCTAAATTTCTATTGTCATTTTCTACATGTCTTTTCTGTCTCTATTTCTATTGTCCCGTATTTATACATACATTTCTATTTCTATTGCCTTTTTACATTGTCTCTCTCTATTTTCTATTGTCGTTTTATACATTGTCTTTTCTCTCTCTATTTCTATTGTGTATTTATACATTGCATTTTCTGTCTATATTTCTATTGCCTTTTTAATACCTTTGTCCATTTCTGTTTATACATTTCTATTGTCTTTCCTATTTTTCTACATTGTCTTTTCTGTCTATATTTCTATTGTCTATTTCGACATTGTCTTTTCTGTCTACATTTCTATTGTTCTATTTATACATTGTCTTTTCTGTCTATATTTTCTATTGTCTATTTCTACATTCTCTTTTCTGTGTATAATTCTTTTTGATGACTGCAAGTCTCCATTCTATTATCTCCTCTCGTCGCGTGTGCGTGCGTGCATACACGCATAGTTTTGTTTGCTTGCGGTGTGGCGTGCTGCGTCGGCCTGCGAGCATCTGCAAACGCGGCCTATGTCCCCTGGTGTGTGTGTGTTTGGTGTGTTGTGTGGTGTGATGGTGTGTGTAGTGGGTAGTGTGTGTGTGAGTGGTGTGTGTGGTGTGTTGTGTGTGTGGTGTGTGTGTGGTGTGTGTGTGTGGTGTGTGGTGGTGTTTTTTGGTGTGCGTGCGTATGCCTGCGTGCGTGCATACGTTTATGGTGCCGGTGCGTCGCGTGCGCGATGTGGGCGGGGGTGTGTGTGTGTGTGTGTAGATGGGGGGTGGTCATAATCATCTTTAAAATGCATTTTTACTTTTTTTCAAAAGGACAACCCCCGTTGCCGCTGTAGGTTGCCCGTGCAAACCCGCTAAAAAAGTAAATCACGGCTGACACTCGTTGTTTTCAATAATCTCTAGTTACACAAGTGTGTTGCCGATTGTGCATGAACAGAGCGGAATGTTAAGGTGTTGAGCCCCTGGGTGACCGTGGACGGACCTGGCGCCCCTTCAGCTGTATGCTACTCGCCAATATTTCCCCAACGGTCCGGGTCAGAAAAAAAATCAATTACAAATTTTCCGTGTGTTAGTTTATGCTTTTTTGCTCTTCACTTTTCAAAAGGTCGTCGAAAAGTTTTACACAAAGGTTAGTGCGCATTTTAAAAAGCTGAAAAATCATTTCGATGGGCGACTCTCGCCTCCTCAACCCACTCGTAAAATGTCTTTCCTTCTTTTACCACCGACCATGGTTTCTTCTTCTTTGCTTCTTCTTTCTTCTTCTCATCTCTCTCCCTCTCTCCCTCTCTTCTCTCCTCTATATATAATATATCTATATATATATAGTTATAGTAGTGTGTGTGTGTGTTGTGTGTGGTGTATGTGTGTATGTGTGTGTGTGTGTGTGTGCTAGTGTGGTACGATTATGTGAGCTGGAGAAGCGCGCGCGCGGCGTCCCGTGTTTGGTGTTTTGTTTAGTGTGTGTTGTTGGTGTGGTGGTTTGTGTGTGGTGGTGCGCGCGCTCAAAAAAGCCTGGAGGAGCGCGCGGGCGCCGTTTTGTGATGTGGTGTCTGTGTGAGAGGGAAAGAGAGTCGAGAGAAGAGACGGTAGCGACGAGGAAGCGAGAGTAAATGACAATGAACACTGGAACAAGCAAAATGTTTAAGGTGGCCAAAATCCTTCTGACCCATAAAGAAAGCGTCCCAAGGTGAGGGGTACAAAGGGAAAAATCATTCATTATACCTACATAATTGAAATGAATCCTCTCGCGA
>JADBJO010017281.1:17500-38109 GCA_016801955.1 Conus betulinus | reverse complement strand
TGTGGAGTGGTGTGCATGTCTCTCTTTGTCAGTCAAATCTTTTCCCAAACAACTCAGACTGAACATTCACTCATGCCTCGAATTTTGGTGATACCTGGTTAAAATTGTTATGAATTTAGACATTACAGAGGAGCAGCATCAGGTGTCTATGGCAACTGCTATAACTAGGTCTCATGGCCATAAAATGTGTCCATTTACATAATATGTTCTTATATTCATTTGGGTAAACGTGGCTGAGAAAATTTCTCTGAAACTGGTAGGTCCAAAGTCATGACTGATAGTAGGTTAAGACGTTTTATATCAGTCTAGATTAGATCCTGTGTATGCTTGATCTGCGCTGCAAGAATATTCCAGTATCTGTAATAACAATCTTGGAAAAAGACATTTGTTAGTTCGGCTGTTCCTGCTGGGACTTCTTTTCATATCACACCCATGGAGACTAACATTTCGTCGATCATGTTGTGTGGATTTGTGTGTAAACTAGTAATAGTTGTGTGATGGAACAACAGCACTCAGTTTCTTTTGTCCATCGATTTCAGTTCAGTTTTTGATGTTTTAGTGGGTTTTGGTTTGCTTTTGATATTTCAGCTACTTTCAATATCATGAAGTACTACACACACACACACACACACACACACACATGCAGTTACAACCCACTGCCTAACATTGTAGCAGTTTGTGCTCTTTTCTCACCCTGCCTACCACACAACATAGAAGAAGCATCCATCATGAGTGCAAAGCCTAGACTGAAGAATTTGTCAAGAATATCAAAACGTTATCGGTACAAACCTGCCCTATGCTTCCTGCTGTCCAGATGTGATTGTCTTTCAGCATAATCATTGACGACAGATCGTAGCGATGTGTGGATACACCTCCTACAAGCAGGGCATACTTCTCGACCATACGAAAGCCTGGTGTTGTTTTCCGAGTGCCTGCCAACTCGCCATGCCAATTGCACTTCTTTTTGATGTTCAACAACTCTTTGCAGTAAGTGGCGATACCGCTAGCCCTACAAAGGCAGTTCAAGGCAACCCTCTCACCCAGCAGCAGATGACGAACTTTACCCGAAACTTTGGCGACGACCGTTGGGGGCTCTATCCAGTTTCCCTCTTTCTCAGTCCATTCCACATGACAGTCCAGTTCTTTGAATACCGCATCAACAAACGGACAGCCTGCTAGAACACCGGGGCTCTTTATCAGAATGACTGCGGATTCTTCTTTCTCTCCAACAACAAATCCAGCGAAATCGAAGCTTGGTGTGTCTTCTTTCAGCCATTCTCTGGCCAAATGCCGTAAAGATGCTGGATTTAAGATGTGAGCAATGGCTGGATTATAAATCTTGTCCAACCGCTCGTTTGTTTTCTCGCGTTGATCCATTGATGGTTTCTCTGAACACGTTATATAAAGTCGAAGGACGGGGTCTACGTACTTTGACACATTGAACTTTTCGTCGTCTGCAATTGATAGCAGAGCGCACGCGTACACTGTATTACATCTTTTACCCAAAAAGGAACGAAAGAAAGCAAGAATGGAAGGGAAAAAGAAGAGAGAAATATAGACCGAAGAAAATGTGTGTGTTTTTTTTGTTTTTTTGTTTTAATTTTTTTTTAAGGGAAGAAGAAGAAGAAAGAACGTAAAAGAAAATTCCAAGGGGTGGGGTAGACACTGAATACCAAGAGCAACCTCAACTATGCAAAATACACGCGATTTAAAACCACCAAAAACAAAAAAAGTGAATGAAGATAAGTGATAGCTCGTTCATTTTCGTTGACCCGAGTGTTTTGTATCTGCCCTAAAGAAGACCTAAGAGGTCGAAACGCGTCGTGTTTTGTCTTGTGATTCGTTTGTCTGCGTTTTCTTGGCGGTTTGCTATTAATTACATTTAAAATTTAGAGAGAAAAAAAAAAACATGATAATGTGCTATGTTCAAGGTCAGTTTAAGTTTTATCAAGGTGTCTTTGCGTGGGGACGAGTTTTTATACGCTACACCAGATCCGCTGAGTTTTTGAAACCACACTGCACATGATTTAAAGCTGATGAATAAATTAATTTAATGACTATGATGAGGGAATTTAAGAAGAGAGGCCCTTGGCTACGACTTAACTTATTACTTACCGAAACATTACCCCCAACTTGCTGGTCAGACCTCGAGTACCTACCTATCATTGGCTGTGCCATTAGCATCAGTGTGTGTGTGTGTGTGTGTGTGTGTGTGTGTGTGTGTTCTTGATTTAATGTCTATTCACCTTGGTGATTTTAGACCACACACACACACACACACACACACACACACACACACACACACACACACACACACACACACACACACACGTAACAACAATAAATAGTAACAAATGCTTAATATATCCGATTACATAACAAATTTAAAGGTAAAATACCTAAACTACAAATAGTTACCAATATGACCGTTAGATAACTGATCGAAAAAGTTGTGTGTGTTAAGTCGGTGGAACAAAAATTTCATTGACTGTATGTTGAGAGAATATATGAAAAAAAACGCCTTCAATCACTACAAAATAAAACATGATCATTACTAATTTTTTCCCACAGATGCGAACAGTGTTTTTGGTATACTTAGTGATAAAGGCGTTAGTTTTCCACCGATACATGAGACATACTATTTTTTTTCTTAACACGAGATTTTATGTCACAGATTTTAAAATTCATATAGCACAACGAATATTTGTTTTCGATGCTATTAAATTGATGTTTGTGTGTGTGTGTGTGTGTGTGTGTGTGTGTGTGTGTGTGTGTGTGTGCGTGCGTGCGTGGGTGCACGCGCACACGCGCGCGCGCGTGTGTGTGTGTGTGTATGCGTGTGCGCGCGCGCGCGCCTGCGATTGTTTGTGGGAGATGAATGTTCAGAAGACGACTCAGTAGCAAGGACAATAACAAGAACAAGAATAATCACACATACACGCGCGTGCGCGCATGCGCGAGCGCGTATGTATGCGCGGAGGACCTGCCAATGTGTGACGATTATGGACCTTTGACTGTCCCTAGTGACCATGTTTTTGGTCCTAAATGCGAATTAAATTCTTCCTACTCGCGTGCTATAGTGTGTTAGGGCCAAGAATCTGAAGAGGGATGAAGCACAGGCATTGTTTTGATGCAAAATTGGTAAACAGATATCAGGAAACTTCCGGTTGAGACAAAACATCAACAAGAATAGATTCGCAATCAGCACATTTTCTGGTCTGAATTGCGCAGTCACAGATGCAAAGTTTTAGTGTTTTTAAACGTTTAAATTTTCTTTGTGGTACAGATGTTGATATCTTTGGTTGTAATTCGGCTTGAAATTGCCGATGAGTGCGAGTTTCCAGAAAAATTCAGAACTTACTGTGGTGAGTTAATTTATTATGAACGATTTGTTCAGTACTACCTGTTAGTAACGGTATTACTGGGTAAGTTATGATCCCAGAATGAATGTGTTTAATCATTTTGTGTCTTTCTGCGATTACACAGGTCCAATTTTTCGAGACGCAATTGCCTCGAAAGATGATTTCATTCCGTCATGTTTCTTGTTCTTTCCGTAGAGTGTCCACAATCATCAAGTTGATTATTCTGACACTTTGTGTGTGTATGACCGTTTTTTATCCCGCCACTAAGGCAGCCATACTTCAGCATTGGAGAAGGTGCATGAGAAATAGAAGAGAGCTTGTGAGACTAAAACTAAAAGACAGAATCACCACAAATACTGATAAAGTCAAACAGAATGCAAGTGCAAAGTCAAACACCAAACAGAACAACAGCAAAAAGTCAAACACAAAAAAGATAAATCCAGAGACACATTACACTTATCTGTCCGAAGAAAGTGATATTGAAAATGATTCTGATACGAATAATCAGATGACACAACACAAAAAGATGTCAAAGAAAAAGATGCATGTTCCGAAATAAACAGACAAAAACAAATGAACAGGAAAACACATCCAAAGTGAAAAGTTTGACACACACTACAAGAAGTGATAGAAATGTGAGAATGCCTGAGAGAATGAAGAACTGTAATGTTCATTTTGTTAAAATTCTTGTAAAGAAACAGTTTTTCAAGTGTTGAACAAGATCTATGCTGAACATTGATTTTTATGTTAAAGGAAAGACAAGTGTTTTAGTTGGTGAAAAAGAATTCTATATAACATGAAAAAGAAATTTTAATAAAAATCAAAAAGAATGTGTTGATCACTTGGATAATAAAAAAAAAACTGAATATCAATCAGTGCAACCATTGTTTGTATATTTATTATTTAGTAAAATGTGTTTGTTAATTCTTTAGTTTATGTTTATTAATTAGATAGTTCACACTAAAGGATAATAAGATTTCTATCCATCTAAACTTATGCATGCTTTCATAGATGTAAATTAATGTAAATGTAGTATTTAGCTGAAGAGGGGAGACGTTACATATTAATATGTCCCTTGATATTATTTATCGAAAAATATGATTGATTGCTGGGGGCTGAACGAAGATGGCAACTTAACAGTTCTCAAATAAATATTTTAGCTGAGCCCAATGGATTTCATTCAATAACATGAATGGTTGAATGAAGAAAACAACATCGCGAAGTTTCTCTGGCAGGGGTTCAATTCTGGTTGCTGAGACTAAATGTCCAAGGAATTGCAGGGAAGACTGACCAAAAACGCATGTCATGTCTTAATATTGACCACTAAACCGTTGGAGGTCAGTAGGCTGAAAATGGTGCGTAGATCGGCCTCATGTTGTTCGGGTGAAGCACTTGCAACAAGAATGTCATCAAGATACACAACGCAGCAGTCCAGGTCCTTCAAAACACAGTCTATGAGGCGTTGAAATGCCTGAGCTGCATTTTTCAGACCAAAAGGCATTTTCAGGAACTCACAGAGGCCAAAGGGGGTGATGACTGCTGTTTTTGGGAATATCTTCAGTTGCAACTGGGATTTGGTTGTAGCCTCGAACAAGATCAGTTTTGGAAAAAATCGTTTTTCCAGCAAGGTTGGTATTGAAGTCCTGGATGTGAGGAAGGGGCTAGTGGTCATCTCTGGTTATATCATTTAGTCAACGATAATCTCCGCAGGGATGCCAGCTGCCATTGCTTTTCTTCACCATGTGCAGTGGTGATGACCAAGGGGAAGATGAACGGCGGACGATACCTAGGTGCTCTATTTCATCAAACTCTGCTTTAGCAGCTGTCAATTTCTCATGATTGAGGCGACATCCACATGCATGCACAGGGGAACCAGTAGTGGGAATGTGGTGGAGTACACCATGCTTGTTTTCTGTGAAGGATGGTACTAGGAATTCAGGAAACGCCTCTACAATTGCTTCGTAGCAGGAATGAATCTTGTGTATGTTTCTTCCTGCTTGCAAGCGTGCTGGCTGTGCGGGGATAACCAAACCTCTTTCCAGGGACACCAGATGTCTGTTGGTGAGATCAATAGCCAGTCTTTGGTGAGATCAATAGCCAGTCTTTGGGTAGCAAAAAAGTCTACGCCTAGTATTGGTTGAGTCACATCGGCAATCCAAAACTTTTGAACAAGCGATGCACCCTGTCCTAGTTATAATGGGATATTTCCTCTTCCATAAGTAGGAATGGCCATTGGCAGCAACAGACTGGGTCCTCAAGCCTTTTTGCGTTCTGCGACACTTGCAGGGAAAACAGATTCTTCAGCCCCCATGTCAACTAGAAAACTGCGTCCTGACAAAACATTAGCTACCCTGATTGTGCTACTGTTAACTGAGGAAGTTGCATGAACGTTATGAGATTCAGTAGAGTTAATGTTGATGATCTGTTTTTTGATCCCGTTTCCACCTAGGTTGTTCTAGGGCCATTGCACAGGGTTGTCCACCGACTTTGTTTTCACAGCGTCTCACTTCAGTTCCGAATCATGCGTGATACTTGCACAAGTGAAAGGATTTGAAGCACTGTTAGAGGAATTTTTTGATGGTTGGTTTGATGCGGCTGCCATGCATGCAGGGGTTGGGAGATCCACTTCTAAGATGTAATCTGCCTTTTCGGCTAGAACCTTAAGCTCTTCGTTTGGAGACTGGGCAAGAATCTTCTGGACTTCCGTGGCAGTTGATTCAGAAAAAGAGCTTTGAAGAGGGTCCTCTGGGTTGGAATTTATCGATTGCTTGTACTGCAATAATTCTGACGGTCGTTTGTCTCCCAGACCCTTCATTTGCAGAAGGGCAGTATCTTTTCTGTCGTTTTGTGGACTCAAAAGCTTTGAGTAGAGCCGCCTTGAGTGTTTCATACTTCTGAGCGTCTTGGGGGCGTTCAACTACCGCTTGTACACGTCTGGATGTATCTGAGTCGAGAAGTTGTACTACATAATGAAGTTTTGTAAAGTCATTCATAATGGGGAGGGTGTGTGTAGCGAAAACAGCCTCCAAACGAAGAAACCATGCTGATGCATTGATTGTCCAAATTGTTCAGAAGGGGGGTGCTTTGAAGGTGACAGCTGCCACAGGTGGTCGAGGCGGAAATTTTTCTGTCTGAGATAAAGTTTGTTGCTAGATGGCATCTGCAAGTTGTGCAATGGCTTCTGTTGTCATTGACCTGATTAAATGAGTCTGTGAGCGTAGGAGTGGTCGTAGCTGGTATTAGCTGGTCACTACAAGGTCTACTCACGATTCGGGGTCACCAATGAAGCAACACACAGATGCGAAGGCAACATTTTAAATATTTTTCATAACAAGACTAAAACATTCTCTGATCAGCTTCTAACACAGTCGTTGAACAATGTGGTCATAGCAACGCTTTCGGTTTCCAACTACAATTGACTAAAAACCCAAATCGTATGCGACATTATGTCATTAGATAAGTGCTATACGTGCTATGTGTAACATGACATC
This sequence comes from Conus betulinus, assembly GCA_016801955.1. Lineage (NCBI taxonomy): Eukaryota > Metazoa > Mollusca > Gastropoda > Neogastropoda > Conidae > Conus > Conus betulinus. The sequence continues at coordinate 31,256 of JADBJO010017281.1, read as the reverse complement.
CATACCAATGGCCAAACTGGCCCTCTCTTCTGAGAGTTGGTGATGGGATTTTACATGTGTGCAAGATGTTATGCATGCATATACACATGGAACCTCGGTTTATAGTCTCATTTGAAGGACTGTATGGGAAATGGAGTCAGAACCAATGTTAACATACTCTGAGGGAAAAATCCCCCTGTACTGAAATGCCCCGGTGGAGATTTGAACCGGCAACCCCAAGATTATAAGTCTGGCGCTCTACCAGCTGAGCTATTCCGGTTGTTGCTGTTGTTTCTTCATCAAAACCAAAGTGAATATATATAAAACCTCAGGAAATGCCAAAATAAACCAGTTCACACACACACACACACACACACACACACACACACACACACACACACACACACACACACATATATATATATATATATATATGTATATCAGTTCAGCCATGATCATATATGATATGATTTGATTAATGTCCTGTACTTTGTGTCCTTGGCGGTAACTAACCCCCTCTTTTTCTAACATTTGTTTAATGGACAGAAGCTGAGACGGTCTCATTCATGGGTTTCAGTAGGAAGTTATACCAACCTTTTGCAGTCTTGAATATAATTATTAGGTCCAACTAATATGGAAGTTTGCCCAAATTGTTCATGATAACATTCACAGGATAATTAAAAAAATCATCATCTTTCCTATTACTGCAGAGGAATTAGTCCTGTACTCTCATTAGCTGATTCCAATTCAATGCCACATCCTTGTTCTTCACATCACAGCCTGTCGCTGTTAATCCCATGGAAGCAGTCACTATATGATTATAATAATGTCATGAGGCAGCCATCAGATGAGACACTACACTGCTGCCAAGGCATCTTGGTGATGTTCAGTTGCGCCTGAATTAATGCTGCATACAGAATTTCCATTTAACCCTGTGTTTTGGTTGTTTTTTGTTTTGTTTTTTGTTCTTTTGTTTTTGTTGTTTGTGTTTGTTTGTTTTACCCAAATTCAGGTCAATCTATAACATATTAATTTATTGCCAGATTGGTTCCCAAAATGCAGAGTGTTGGAAAGGAGGAGATGGCCTAAAAACAGGAAAAGTTGCCCATTTTTGTGACATGGAAGATGAATTTTAAAAAGTTTGTAGTTTCTGTAGGTTGTTGAAAGGTAAACTGATTTCAGCCTAACAAAGATTCACAGTCATTTTCGTGGTGTTGTTTGTTTTTTACTTCCCAGTTTTGAAAATGAAATTGAAAAACTTCACAGTAGTAATCTCACCATTTCACAAACAGGACTTTTCTAGTTTCTTTGTGTGAATCTGTTAACAGTGTTTTGTCACTTTTGCTGTGGTAGTGAATTTCTATTGGCAAAATACTGAAGAAAGGGAATGTCACAATATTAACAATTCGTGACTCCACCAGATGTTCTTTTCATTTCATAACTCATGATATTGCAAATTGTGCACAAATGCTTTTTGATATAATTTCCTTGTGAAAGGGTAGCTAGAATACCTAAACATTCATTTGAATTGAACAGCAGATTCTAGAAATAATATGGGGTTATTCATTCGTTTACCTTTTCACCCAGTCTTTCATTCAAGTATTCAGTTCAGTTCAATAATTCTGTATCCATTTAATCCACAAGGAATTTGATTTGTGGCTTAACAGGTTCATTATAAATGCTACACACGTTTTTGTCTCATAGACATACATTTTATTATTAAGCGTGTGCCTTCAAAATTTTTTGTCTGTGAAAATTTTGGGTTTACGTGGTGAATGTTACTTTCAGCCACAACTTTCGACCGTGCAATACAAAGCAAAGAGTCATCTTCCAAGCCATCCTACGCCTCAGTAACCAAGCAGTCTCCATCCTCCAGCAAGGAAGGCACCCCGTCTGTGCCCAAGCAGACCTGGACCAGTGACAGCGTTGCCGAACACAGAGGCTTGAGAAGAACTCGGACATCACATTGGAATTTTTGTCCTCGCAAGGTATTTGTATTGGAGAAGTTGGGGGTGGGGGTGGGGGGGGGGGGTGTGTGTGTGTGTGGAACAGGGGAGGGGTGTGTGATAGGGAGGTGTGTGGGGAAGACGTGATGACAGCTTCCAGACTAGGATGCTTCCTGAGTTTGGCTCTGCAACTGTTTCTTGAACTGTCAGTAGTGGGTGTAACAGGTGAATTTCATTGAGGCATCACTATACACAAACTTGTCCATTATTGGTGCCACCAGCTCTGGGAAGGAATATGGTCACAGTCACAGCTGAGTGAATTCTGGATAAATAAGAAAGAAAAGCTTTGGGAGGGTCTCATGAACGAGACCTGGCTAAGGCGTGATACACACGCAGGTCAGGAGGAAAAGATTTGGGAGAGTCTCATAAACAAAACATAGCAGATGCCTGGATACCTGGTTGAAATTGTGTTACCCACAACTGGAGTTGTCTGTGTGTGCACACGTGTGTGTGAGTTAAACTCTGGTGTGTGTGTGTATGTGTACATACTTGAGTGGCTGAGTATAGGATCAAAACAGACACTACTGAATTGGTGGTCACCTCAGAAGGGTCTAAACAGCAGCACAGTGTCTCCTCTGGTGAGTTGCCTCAAAACTTAGTATTGCTCGCTTTCTGTGGACTACCGAAGCTGCAGCAGTTGCAACATGATGCTGTGGCTGTATGCGGCGACAGGAAAGAGCTGCTGGAAAATAATGCCACTGAAACAGAAGGTACAGGCAATGAGGCAGCTCAGAGTGGCTTCTTCTCCTGATTTACCAGCAACACCTTTTCACTGGCAGTGGTCTTAAGCAGCACTCCTATAGCACACAGTTCACTCAGTCCAAGCACCATCCATCCTTAGATTAGGTCACTATGATGCCACCCAACAGAGGAGACACTTCACTGCTGCTGGCATTTTTTTTTTTTTTTTTTTTTATTTTAGGCTGAAGTAGCACCTGTGCTAATTACTGTTGAGATGAATTATGACTTCTTCATCGTAAGATTTCTTAGTGTGAAATTCAAACCGCACCCCTGGAGGAAATTGCTTCACCATAGTACAGTGCAGCCTCGTTTTTGTGTAAAATGTTGATATTTGTTTTGAACTTTTTTTTTCAAGGGGGTGGAATGGTAGGTAGCAGTGAAGGGTTAAGTGAAATTACAATTGGTCCATTTTTTTTTTTTTTTAAATGTGGATTAAAGAGATTGATGAAAGAACAGATCTTTGTTTTCAAGGACACAAATCGGAGTTTATGTTACAGTGGCTATGCAGTATTCCATTTAAGTGTGTGTGTGTGTGTGTGTGTGTGTGTGTGTGTGTGTGTGTGTGTGTATGCTGGGGTGGGGGTGATAATACTAAAATTACATTCTTAATCTAGTTTTCATATCGGTCACATACACTAAGGTGCACAATATTCACTACTTTTACTCCCATTTGTAGGTATTAAATATAATTTCAGTACGTTTTGTTTTTGTTGTAGGGAGCACTTTTTTTGACCCAGGGATATATAAAGTACATAATTATTATGTAACCCCTCCCCCCCCCCCCACCCCTGCCACTCCTCTTCTTCTCAAAAAAGCGATTCAAGCAATGGAAGAAGAAGCACAAGAAGCGGAAACACACCAGAGGTCCCAAGAGGAGGCCAGAAAGCGCCAGCACAGCAAGTCCAAGTCGCCGGAAACCATCAAAGAAAAGCCGGGGCCAGAGAGCAGGGAGGACACTGCAGCCAAAGACCCCACCATCGGCCCTTTCCATCCAGTGAGGCGGACGGCAAGTCAAGACACCTCCTCCATTCAGGACTGTGACGAGCCGGGCCCCACCCCGGAGACCCCTGGGAAGCGCCGGCGGAGTCGAAGTCCTTCCGGGCGACAGTCGAACTTGGTTCACTTCATCAGTGGCAACCCTCACGTGGAGTTGGTCAAGGGCATGTTGCATCTGTACAAAGACAGGTGAAGGCATTAGTGAAGTTGAGTATGTGTGTGTGTGAGAGAGAGAGAGAGAGAGTGTGTGTGTGTGTGTGTGTGTGTGTGTGTGTGTGTGTGTGTGTTTATGAGCATATGCATGCGAGTGTGTGCATTTATGTGTGCATGTGCGCGTGCGTGTGTGTGTGTGTGTGTGTGTGTGTGTGTGTGTGTGTTCGTGTGTATGTCATTCTATGTCTGCATGTCAAATATATGAAAGTGAGAAACAACAGAATTACGGGTACCTTCAAAGCAGCTTTTAGAGATTTTTCTTTCATAGGAATCTAGTTGAATAGTCGATTATATTGACTACAATATGTTTCTTTTTAAGCAACACCGATTTTTTTGTGGCCGGTCGCAGCAAAATTTTCAAGCAGCTTTAATCCTGAAACGGCCGTGAGGGCCTGGCTGGACTGTAAACATAGGAGAAAAATGACTACCTCTTTGACTGCACTGTGGTCTGTGTTGTTTCTGTGTGCAGCCAGATGACGCCACTGGGACAAAGACGTGCCCCGCAGTGAGATGCTATGCATGATGGCCATTCCAGCTGCCCTACACCATCCATGACCTCATCAAGTTCACGGCACCTCTCAAGTCAGTCCTGGCCTTGAAAAGGCTTTGGAGGGCTGGGTAGGGGGGAAGAAGGAGGGAGGGAGGGAGAACGCTGGGTGATGACACTGTGTGGGTGTGCAGGAAAACGAAAAACTGTGTGGTTGGTGTCGGTGGCGATGGTGGTTATCATTATTATTTACCTACAGCTTTTGTTGCCATGTCTGTATCTTTCAGTCGAAGTTGTCCCGCACTGGTTATCATCCTGGGTGGGCTTTTTGTCAAAGATGCTCAGCTCCAGACCTGTTTTTTTTTGTCTCACACTCAATCACAGATATACTTGCGTGCACACACACTCACACACTCCAGACCTGTTTTTTTTTATCTCACACTCAATCACAGATATATACTTGCGTGCACACACACTCACACACATACACTCACACTCACACACACACACACACACACACACACACGTACTCTCACACACACTCACACACACTCTCTCACACACACACACACACACACACACACACACACACACACACACACACACACAAGTCTCATTCGAAGGACTGTATGGGGAATAGAGTCAGAAACCAGTGTTAACTCCGAGGGGGAAAAAAAAAAAAACCTGTACTGAAACGGCCCGGCGGAGATGCGAAGCCCTCTACCAACTGAGCTATTCCGGCTCCCAGTCAGCATTAGATGAAGAACCATCGCAGCCTTCACTTTCCAGATAACGCTGATTGGCCTGGCATGCAGTGAGCAAGAACTCGCCCAGCCTGTTAGTACAAAACAACGAGACGAGGCACAGAAATGGGAGATGAGACACAAGGTGATGGACGTCCCCAACACAACCGTTAAAGCTGATCTACCTGTCCGTGGACAGAAGCTAGGAACTGTTCAACTCGTCGCTGACCTTGGAGTCAACATTACCAGTTGCAGGTCCAAAGCAGTATCCTCTCAAGGGCAGCAGAGACAACATGAGGTCATCCAGTCTTGAAACCTGTAAGGAAAAACAGTAACATCTCCATAAAGAAAAAAACAAGGTTTCCATATGCAGGACAGTGCTTTCTGTGTTGTCTCTTCTTTTGATTGATTCCGGCTGTCAGACATCCAACAATTCCTGTTAAAAGTCAACCTTTTCCCTTTCCCCCATTGGTTCTGGAATTTGGGACTCCAGAAGGTTGTCACCTGTGCAAAGGTCTCAAAAGGGACTGAAGAAAGTTGGAAAGGAGGGAGGGTGGGGGGGTGGTGAGGTGGGCTGGAGTTTCAGTGTTCTTGTAAAATAATAACAAAATTTTGTGTGTGTGTGTATTTGTGTGTGCGTTCATGTGTGCATGCATTTGAGAGTATGTGTGGCTGTATGCTTGTGCATGTGTGGTGTGTGTATATGTGTATTTGTTTGTGTATAGTCATTCTTTCAGTGGTTCATTTATGCTCTTGTTTACCATGTTCAGTGGCAGCATGGAAAGCATGCAGGTACTGAGGGGGGCAGGAGCTATACGTAACCCAGTACATGTTGCTGATCAAGTTCAAAGACCAGGTGAGAGGAGAGTGGTGGGTGTCAGCTGCCCAGTTTGTGTACTATTTGCTTTTTGTTTTTTTTCCTTCCCAATTTTTGTGTATTTGTTTTGCAGCTAGTCCTTGAAAAAAAAAATATTCCTAAAAAACGAAAAGAAAAGAAAAAATGAAATTTGAGAAGAAAGTAGATTTGAAAACTTTTTGAAAGCTGAAAAGAAAGATGATTTGAAAACTTTGAGAAAGCTGAAAAGAAAGATGATTTGAAAACTTTGTAAAAGCTGAAAAGAAAGATGATTTGAAAACTTTGACAAAGCATCAAGAACAGTAGCGTTCTTACTGAAATCCGATGAAAGAAAGGCAACGTTATGATTGGAATGTGTCTTTGATATCGGAAAATCGCTGTGCTGTTTATTATAGAACTTGACCCAAATTGATAAACATTTACATGATAAACAAGTAGGGTAACTCTTGCTCCCATCACGATATAATTGTATGCCCATAACTCCAAACGAATGCTGAATGTGACACCAAATTGTTGGCAGTTTCTTTTGTCATGAGCAGCATTTGTTTGGGGTTATGTGTAGATGATTCATTGCCGCAAGCCACATTCATTCGAAGTTATGGGCATGTAATTATTTCATCATGAGAGCCTGACTTGCTCTACTTGTTCATCCTTCATTGTTTACTATTCCCTGCCTCAATTAAGATTTTCTCTGGTAAGTTTCTGTTCAAGTTTTTGTCATCACCATCATCACTTTGTTGTGTTTTGGCACCATGTTCCAGACTTTTTGGACATGATACTTTTTTCCTCTCCCAAGAAAACAGTAGCAGGGAACTTTATTCCCAAGTGCCTTTTTTTGTAGATAAAATGCTTTGTTGTGTGTGTGTGTGTGTGTGTGTGTGTGTGTGTGTGTGTGCGCGCATGCGCATGCTCACGTGCATGTGTGCATGCGTGTGTGTGTTTAATTATAGGAGCACACTGTCAATTTTCATGTTGTGGGAACAGTGAGATTTATGTCGTCATTAGTCTGGGCCTGTTCTAGTGAAGGACACATTATTCCCAGACTGATGTTACCAGGTGGATGTTGGAGATTACTCATTGTAACAGGGTCCCTGTGCTTGCAGGGCTCAGCTGATGAATTTTACTCCTACTTCAACAGCCGACCTTTCAACTCTATTGAGACGGACATCTGTCACTTGGTGTATGTGGCAAAGGTGGAGATTGTCCGGGAGTCAGAGGTGACGCGACCTTTTTCTTTCTGTTTCTTTCTTCTTTGTTTTTGTTGTTGATCACATTGTTTTGTGCATGTGTCTTTTCCTTGAAATTGATATTAGAAAATTAAAAACAGCAACATTGGTGATATGGTGGCAGTATTCATGAGGTGACTATTTATGTGTGCCTCTTTGTCTCTCTCACTCTCTTTCTCCCTCAGTCTCTGTTTCTCTCTCCCTGTGTCTCTCTCTGTTTCTCTCTCTTTGTTTTCTCTGTCTGTCTGTCTCTCTCTCACTGTCATTCTCTCGATCTTATATTGTTGCCCATCTTTTACTCATCTACTCCCTCTCTTTTTGCATCGTCTCCAGTATTTTTCCCTCTTTCTTATCTCTCTTTTTGTCATGTTTTCTCTTTCTGTCTGTCCTCTCTTGTTTTCCCCTCCTTTCCTACATTCTTTTCTCTTGCTTTTTCATCATTTCGTCTCGTCTGTGTCTTCTCTCTCTCTTTACAAATCCTCTCGTCGTTCTCTCCCTGTTTCTTACCTCCTTCTCTTTACTTTTTGTTTTTTCCCATGCCTGTCATCTTTATGCATTTCTGTATCTCTTGTCTTCTGCTTTGTCTCTTAGATTCTTCTCTCTCATCTTTTCTTCCCTATTTTTCTGTCCTGCTCTCCTCATCTTGTCTCTCTTCTCTCCTCTGCTTTCAATTCTTTCCTCTTCTTAATCCCTTTTTCTACCTTGTCCCCCCCCCCCCCCTCCTTCTTTCTTATTGTAATCTCTCCTCCCCTCTCTCCTGCTTTCTCCTTCTGTGTCTCTCTCCTTCATCGGGGAAGTAAAAGAAACTTGACTGGAAACATGTAACCGACAGTATCTGTATAAGGTTCATGATGACTGTGTCCTCATGTCAAGCTCACTGATCTATGAAATGTTGGTGGTTTGATGCAGGGTGGTAGTCTGCCCATACCTGGACTGACGGAGCTCCCCCACTGTCCTGTATGCCTGGAGCGAATGGTGAGCACACTAGCCCTCAAATTGAGAACTGTACTATTTAAGAATGATTCACTTTACAGGCTGTAGTATTTTTGAGAACTTTACCATTTAAGAATTATTCTCTTTATGATTTTCAGTATTGTTCCCAAACCATAGTCATTTTTGTAAAAGATTGAAGTGAGTCTCTCTTCCATTTGAAGAGTTTTTTAAACTCATATGCGTACGAAATTTTCATTAGCCTTGAATCCCTGTGTAGTTAGAAAAATTGTGGAACTATGAACAAATCTAAACAAATTTCTGACTGACAAACAATTCTCTTTTTGTTTTTTCAACTTTTAGATGAAATGGTTGACAGGTAAAGCACTATAAATTCATATGACAAGTCTTTGACGAATGTGTCAAGTTTTTATAGATAAATGCAACTGGATTACATTCAGAATTCATATTCTCTTTTAGCTTGCTATAGGGTAGGTGGTACTGCTGTGTTTCATTGGATTGTTGTTGCTGTTTTTTTACTGTGAATGCACACAGGCACTCAAACATCAACGCATAATATACAAGAGCTGCCAACCATCCCGCTTTCTGTGGAATTTGTTACGCTCAAACAGATGTCATTCTGCTTGAGATATAAAAACATTCTGCTTGCGAAAAAAGAAAATGTGTTTGTATATTCGCAGTGTTTGCGAGTGTTTGCGCATCTGCCATTCGTGTACCAAAGAGCTGTTTGGAAACTGACTTCCAGTTCAGCTTCTTCGGCATCCATCATGTCGAAACGGCCTGCTGGACCAATCAACCTTTGAAGCAGAAAAGAAGAAAAAGAAATGAGAACCGAAGTGCAGATTCAGGTTGCTTTCTGCTGTCATGATGAGAGTGCAGCTGATCCCAGTCAACAGTTGGGCCTGTGAAAGTGTTCAGCCTTTGTCTGGAAGAACCTTATAGATTTTCATCCCTCCTTGGGTCAAGACACTACAGAGGGCAGTGATGATTGTGAAGTGCGAATATGAGCCAGGTCATAAGATGAAGCTTAGTGACAGTGTGGTTTAAGAATGTAAAAGATCAACAATGTATTGGCTGAGACAGTGATTCTGTGAAAGCACTTGACGAAAAGAAAGAAGAAAATAGTATACGGAATGTCATTGTTTTGTTTTGGGTGCAGTAACGTATGCATTGCTCTAAACCATCAGAAGTTCTTGTCAGTTTGAAAAGAAATATTCCTGTCAAGTCTCTTCAGAGGTTGGCAGCTCTGTGCACACACCAGCAGTCTCTTCAGACGTACACGACGGGTGTTTCAGGAGGAGTCTGTGGATGGGGTGCTGACCGTGCTGTGTAACCATTCCTTCCACATGTCCTGCCTAGCCCAGTGGGGCGACACCACGTAAGTCACCTCGGTCTGTCCCTCTCCCCGGCCACAACCTGGGCCCAGAGATGTGGCATTTCCATGGGCATTTCAGCTGTACATTGAGGGAGGCTGTGTGTCTGAAAACAGACTTCAACTTGACAGAAAACAAGTCCAAATACCAGAAAGCACAAAACAAAGTAGAAAGGACAGTTTATTCTATACATGGTACATAACAGACCAGTCCCATCCATGGGAAACAAACTTTCCACAAAAATGATAGGGACAGATGACGGAAGAACAGAGTGGAATCGTATCTTCATGACATCTCCAGAGTTTCATATGAAACCGAGAAAGCTTTAAAAGCATATTCAAGCTTTACTTTTTAAACAAATGTCACAACTGTGTACTCAACGGACGTCTCCTTGCTTTGCCACGAAGTTGCAACCATTACCGCTGCACTTGGTATGTTGGCGTTGACACAGTTTAGATTTGCTTGTCAATTTTGAGCAGGAGAGAAGATGATTCTGAGAAATTACTGTATATATAAAGTGTGAAAACGTATCTGTTTTTTTTTAGCTATCCCCAAACGAACAACAACAAAAAAAGAAATAAAAGAACTACGTCTTGCAAAAATATCCACAGGTGACTACAGTGTTCTCGAAAAGCAGGGACGATACCACTGGAGTTTTGGGTTATGACTGAAAAAAAATATACAGAGCTGAAGAAAAAAAAATTGTAAATTTTTTTCCAGAGTGATCGCTTGTGACTTAAAGGTCAAGATTTGAAACCTAGTCTAATTGTCTTTATCAGTTAACATGTGCTGGACATTACTTCTTCTTCTGCGGTCAGTTCTTTCGGTTGCATCAGATCTTCAATCCTGTTGCTATGATAAAACCCACAGTCTTCTCGAGGTCTTGACACCTGCCCCAAAGCTGCATCTGCAATTCTGCACCCTCGGCCAGGTTTGGAATGTTTATAAGCTGGACAGTGTTGGAGGATGTGTTCTGGTGTCTGAGGACATTCAACTGTGTGGACAATTCTAATTCAGCTGAGGAGGGTTCAGCAGTCAGCAGTGGCCAGTGCTCAGTCTGAAGAGGATTGTTTGCTGGTGTGTCTGGAGCTGAAGGACTGGATCAGCACCACTGTCTGCACCCAACCTTCTCTTCCGCTGGTTTTGATACTGGTTGTGGATGATAGTTTTGGCCTCTCTGTAGGTCACTGGGTGGCTGAACTTGCTGGACATGACACTTGTGGCTGCTTTGCACAGCTGGGTGTCTGTTCTCATTGTTCTGTGTGTGCAACCATGCATGTCTCAGTTTACTTAACATCCACCTGGCCAGAGCAGTTGAGAACTGAGCTTAACCAACACAGCTCAGACAACAACTTCATTTTTTTTTTGTTTCTGTAACATCATTTTGAGTGGATTGTCAAGATGAGGTTCCAGTCCAGTTGGAAATGTTTCAGGTTTTATTTTTCTTTTTCTAAAGCAGTCAGCCCAGTGTCTTTTATCTGACGCTCAGCTGACTGCTGACCCCTCAGTGCAGTTGTACACCTACCTCCTCACAGTGAAAAAAAAAAATCTGTGAAAAGGATACATTGGCACTGCAACATTTGCTTCCATTTATTATTACTTTCATATTACATTTTTCGCATCAGGCTAAACCAATATTGTTTTTAAAAAGAAAAATATATGACAAAGAAATGCAATGTGATTCTTTTCACATGAAAAAGTCCCCCAAACTTGTTTTTTCATTATCTTTGGTATAGTAGCAGGTTCATAGGTACTTTCTGTTGAAGGGACTTTATTGTGCCTTCGGGAACGGAAGCTGCCTCCCCCTGGGTCCCTGATTCAAACATTAGTGTCACCAGTGAATGGTGTCCTGCCTTTGCTGGGTCAGAAGAGGCACTGCTGCGCACCACTGAAATGACTGCAGTGTCTCCACCAGTGGGTGGCCTTGTGACAGCCTCATACCGATTGCCGTCTGTGGACTGTGGTAGTGTAGTCATGAACATGGTTGTGGATGAAGCAAAAGATACAAGAGGAAAAAAAAAAATGAAACCAAGCTCAAAAAAAAAAAAAAAAAAAAAAAAGTACAAACACAAACACAAACAAAAAATGTACTATGTTTTATTTTTGTGGGTTCTAAAAATCTCCCAAAAGATGTTATGTAAGGATTTGTAAAACCACCTCTTCTGTTTAAGATGTGGAACCCTCTGTGCATAGGTGCTGTATGAACTGGGTCTCTTTGGAACTGTGGTAAACACTTCCTGTTTGTGCTTCAAACAGATGCCCTGTGTGTCGCTACTGCCAGACGCCAGAAGAGGTGCCAGACCAGCGCTGCATGCAGTGTGGGTCACAGGAGGTAAGGTTATCTCAGGGCAGCCAGGAGAGAATGGGGAGAAAGCAGCAGCCGAAATCAAAATGGAAAGTGACAAAAGGGAGGGAACTGGGAGGGGAAAAGAAGGATCAGCACACATGTCTGTGTGTGAGAGAGAGAGAGAGAGAGATGGGCATTGGCATGTTTGTTCTTATGTATGACAGATGAGGAGAGCAGTTTATTATACATGGGTTTTGTCTTTATTGAAATCTGGCGAGTAAAACCCTTAGTTGAAAAGGAAATGCATGTTTGAAAGAAAGAAAGAGTATCAAATGAAAGAAAGAAAGAATTCCAAATGAAGGAAAGAAAGAATTCCTTATGAAGGAAAGAAGGAATTCCAAATGGAAAGAAAGAATTCCAAATGAAGCAAAGAAAGAATTCCAAATGAAGAAAAATTTCCAAACGAAAGAAAGAAAGAATTCCAAATGAAAGGAAGAAAAAATTCCAAATGAAAGAAAGAAAAAATTCCAAATGAAAGAAAGGAAAAATTACAAATGAAAGAAAAACAGTGGTTTGCTTCTTACGGGTAGTGAAATACATTAATCTACCCATCTGCTGTTGTTTTTTTTTTTTAAGAGATGATTGTTCAACACCAATCTTGCGCTGAAGTGATTGAAGATAAGTGATTGCTTGATCATTTTTGTTGTCGTAATTGTGTTGTATCTTGCCTGAGGAAGACCTAAGAGGTCAAAACGCGTCATGTTTTGTCTTGTGATTCATTTGTCCACATTTTCTTTGGTGGTGCTCTTACATTTATTTAAGATTTGTTTAGATTTCTATCTGCAGTCATCTCACTTTGCTACTAAAAATAACTAGTAAAGTATTGAAGAATGCTGCCGTTGATCTACATAGAAGAAAAAAATGTCATGTTACTCAAGCTCGGATTGCTGAAGTGTGTATGTGTGCGTGCGCGCAATTTTGTTTCTGCCTGCAATGTCTGTAGCAGTGTTTTTTTTTTTTCCTTTCAAGAGGATGATGGGAGGGCGTTATACATTTCCGTAGTATCTTTGCTGTTTGTTGTGCTTTTCACCGTCAGTTTGCCGTATTCAGTAGAGTTTGCCTCCGTGGGCAGAGCCTGTGGATTTGCCTGATCTGTGGCTCTGTGGGCTGTGGGAGATACGTTGAACTGCACGCCTACAAGTGAGTGTCCTTTGCGCAGACCTTTTAGTTCTTTTTTCCACCACCTTTTATCTCTGAGCAGACTCCATGAAAAACCTTGTTCAGAGGTGTCCCACGCGATGCGATCTTTGAATTTCTGAAAGAGATTAATTTTCATCTGATCTAAGATTTTACGGAGGAAAGATTTTTAACAGAATGTTTTATGTGTTTTTAGAAGGTGTGTTTTAAGGGGTTGTGTGAATGAGTGGCTTTTTTTTTTTTTTTTTTTTTGACTTGAGTTTTGACTTCAACGTGGTGACAGCCCTGATATGGCCCTGATATGCTGGGCTATTAGCAACATATCCTTACCTTAACAATTGAACAGGTTCAGATCATCAAAAAAAAAAAATTCTTTTTGAGTAATGAAAAGAAAAGTTGATGTGAAGACAGAGGAGGACATGAAAGACGGAGGATAGCAGTAAGGAAAGAAATGAAGAGGGTCTGTAAAACTACATGAAAAGAGCCATGGAATCCACTGTCACCATGAAGCGTTTTGCCATTTTCACACCGAAAATGACGAAACTCAGGCCTGATAAGGAGTTTTTGCACAAAATTTGGTTTGTTTAGAACTTTTTCGGAGTCCACTCTTACACACCCACACCCCCTCTTCCCGACACCCTGGCTTCCCCCCTCCTGCACCTTTTTCTCCATCCCCTTATACCCAACAGGAGGAACGGAAA
>JADBJO010017281.1:0-12500 GCA_016801955.1 Conus betulinus | reverse complement strand
TACATTTGTAGTACATTTGAGTAGCATGTTTTTTTGTGTTTTTTTTTATGTTTTGTTAATGTTCGAAATGTATTTGTTAATGTCCAAAATGTATTTGATAAAGTGATAGCTTCTGTCCCAAGGGCTTTTTGTCTAGAGTCAATGTTTTCGTTGTGTGAAAGGAAGTCTCTGTTCATATGGACTTAGCTCAGTATATCCAGGAGGGGGGGGGGGGTCACCAGTTGACCGACCTCCGCTGCACAGTCATCGAACTCATGAAAAGTCTGGACATCAATAAACGAAGAGAGAGGGAGAGGTTCTGGAGATACAAGCTGAAGACGAACTATCCACAAGGGCTCAATGTGTGGGACTGAACAGAGAAACGGAGGATGATGGAGTTGTGCACGAGAGAGAGAGAAGAGAGAGAGAGAGAGAGAGAGAGATGATGATGTCGCAGATAAGGTCACCAATGGACGTCATTTTTTCTATTGCGTCACTTGTTGTCATGCGGCCTGAAGAAGAGCAGTGGCTCGAAAGCTTGCTGAAGAAAGACGGTGTTTTGTGTTTTTATTGAATTTAATTTTGTTAATATTTGCACAGGTGAATTAGTTACCTGTGTGTGTGTGTGTGTGTGTGTGTGTGTGTGTGTGTGTGTGTGTGTGTGTGTGTGGCGGCAACAGGCAAGGGAGATGGAGGAACAGCTACAGCGGATGAAAGAGGAGAAGTTCGGTATCTCCCAGCATCTGTCGGAGGTGACCAAGGAGAAGCACACTCTGGACAAGAAATGTGCACAGGTGACAGGGGGGTTGCTCATGTTGGATGCTGCCTTTGCATTCTGTTTGATATCTTGTTGAAGGTTTGTGTGTGACTGTGTTTTTTTTTTTTTTTTTTTTTTTTTTTTTTTTTTTGCTGTCCCAACCTCTGCGCCACCACAGAGGCAGTGTACTCACGCCGCTCATTCTGACGCCCCGTCCACAGTCACAGCCCAGTCGGTCCCGCCGCATCCTCGGCACCGGCAGTCCACAGGGGGAGCAATCAGTGTCAAGTCGCCAAGGGGCAGCCCACCTGAGGAGACACTGCACTGCTGCTGAGTCACTTCGGTGGTGTTCAATGGCGCCTGTTCTGATCTAACATATGCAGGACACCACCTACTAAGCCACCTAGTGACGACAATAATTGCTTAGTCGTGGAGCCGGCGCGAGTGGGCTTTCCCTCCAGATGAAACTTGACTGTGTGGTCCCTGTCTTCCCAGCTGAGTCCGCAGCAAACTCAACTCTGGGTAGGAGCCAGTCAGGGCAGAAAAACCCACATGACTTTGATGGGATTCGAACCCATGACCTCTAAGCTGGGAGTCTGCAACGCTAACCACTTCGCTACAGCGTCTGGTTGTGACTGTGTTTCTGTGACTGCGTTTGTTTGTGTGTGTGTGTTACTTGTGTGTGTGTTATTTGTGTGTGTGAGCAACCATATGTGTGCGTGCACACATGCATGTAACTGCATGAGAGTGTGTGTGTGTGTAGTGTGTGTGTTTCTGTGTTAGTATGTTTCTGCATGTGTTTGTATTATTCTTCATCTGCATTTCACTGTTTTTGCTTCGGCTTCCTACATCATCAGTATAGTGATTCTGGGAAATCTCTGGCAGTCTGCACTTTGTGTGTGTTTGTGTGTGTGTGTGTGCTCCGCAAGTTTTGTGAAGGGGAAAAATGCCATGCATACATTTTGATCCCTCCTGGATCTTAAGCTTAAAATCTTACTGTTTGGTCTTGATGTTTCCCCGAAGATGGAGTATGGCTGCCTTAACGGCGGGATATAAGAAGCGTTCATACACAAAACTCCAGTGCCTGTCTATACAGGCAGTGTCCGCAGGAGTATCAGCCTGCGTATGCAGAAAGAAAGAAAAAAAGAAAATCTTGATGTTTTTACCATCCAATGTTGAAGCCAGTTTCTCTGTTGTAAAATTTCTGCCCATTTTCATACCACTTGTCAACATAGGGTAATAGTAGTTGATAGGTTAAAAGAATGTTCAGACCAAACAAAAAATGCTGGTGATGCCATATTCTGTGTTCTCCCTGACAAAACCTACCTAACGTTTGAACACTGAAATCTGTATAGAAGATGAAATGAATTATACAATGCTGTGAGGAAAAAAGTTTTGTATTGCTGACATAGTGTTCGAATTCATGTGACTTAAGTGTGTGTGGGAAAGAGCTCGCAGTTTGTCCTTATGGAAGATGAAATGAATTGTAGAATGCTCTGAGAAAACAGTTTTGTATTGCTGATATAGTCTTTGAATTCATGTGACTTAAGCGTGTGTGGGAGAGAGCTCGCTGTTTGTCCTGATGGAAGTTCTTACGGGTTCCTTAAAAGAGAACTCAAAGTTTGTTATTGTAAAAGTTTTTTCGTGGGGGGGTCTTTGATAGAGAGTTGTCAGTTTCTCCTAGCTGAAGTCCTTGTGAGGTCCTTGGAAGTGAATGCACAGTTCGTCCATGCTGAAGTCATGGTTCAAGTCCTTGAAGGAGAGCTCACCATTTGTCCTTGTGGGGTGCATGAAAGGGGGCTAACAGTTTGTGCATGTTGAAGTCCTTACAGCAATCTGGAAAGAGATGGCAGAGTTTGTCATACCTGAAGTCATTGTTGAAGTCCTCTTAACAGAGCATACAGCCAATCTGTTAAATATTGTGCCGGGTCTCTGAGTAAAGTGCACAGTGTCCTTTTGTGGTCCTTGAAAGAGGATGCATAGTTTATCCTTTTGTTGTCCTTGAAAGAGAGTGCACAATTTATCCTTTTGTGGTCCTTGAAAGAGAGTGCACAGTTTGTCCTTTTTGTGGTCCTTGAAAGAGAGTGCACAGTTTGTCCTTTTGTGGTCCTTGAAAGAGAGTGCACAGTTTGTCCGTTTGTGGTCCTTGAAAAAGAGTGCACAGTTTGTCCTTTTGAGGTCCTTGAAAGAGAGTGCACAGTTTGTGCTTTTGTGGTCCTTGAAAGAGAGTGCGCAGTTTGTCCTTTTGTGGGTCTTGAAAGAGAGTGCGCAGTTTGTCCTTTTGTGGTCCTTGAAAGAGAGCACACAGTTTGTCCTTTCATAGTCCTTAAAAGAGAGTGCACAGTTTTTCTTTTAAAAAGAGAGCACACAGTATGTATGTCCTTTTGTGGTCCTTGAAAGAGAGTGCACAGATTGTCCTTTTTTGTGGTCCTTGAAAGAGTGCACAGTTTGTCCTTCCGTGGTCCTTGAAAGAGCGCACAATTTGTCTTTTAAAAAGAGAGTACACAGTATGTCCTTTTGTGGTCCTTGAAAGAGAGCTCACTGTTTGTTCTCGTAGAGTCTTTAAAGCAGAGCTCAGTTTGTCCTCTCAGGGGCCCTTGAAAGAAGGTTCACAGGTTGCCCATGTTTGAGATTTTTGAAAGAAAATTAACTGTATGCCCTGATGGTTTCTTTGAAAGAGAGTTTGTGCTGACTGAAATCCTTGTAGGGTCCTTTCAAAGTCGTTGGTAGCTGACAGTTTGGTCTCATTGAAATCCTTGCAAAATTCTTGTGGCTTACAGATTGTCCTAGCTGAAAAAGTTGAGGGGTCCTGGCAAGGTCCTTTGTAGTTGAATTTGTCCTTCATAAAGCCCTTGTGGGATGTGTTTGCAAGGGCATTGTTAGCCCACAGTTTATCCTCGTTGAGTCTGCTAGGTTACTGGTAGTTCACAGTTTGTCGGCGTTGAAGTCCTTATGGAGCCTTTGAAAGGTCCTCCCCTCACTTTTTTTTTTTTTTTTTTTTTTTTTTTGGGCAAATCAGATTTTGATCAAATACATTCAGAGTTCACTGATGCACCAAAAGAGGACAGAACACGGTTTGTCAACATATGAATGGCATATCTGTAAGACATTCTCACAAACTATTTCTTATACTGTATAAGAAAAATTAGGAAAGCAGCGACAACAACGAACAGTCTATAGCATGAATTTTCGTAACTGGACAAAGAGTTTGCAGGTAAGCCAAGGTAGAAGGTCGTCAGAAATGAAGTTTTGTGCAGAAACAAAAACTGCACCCCTCCTCCTATATGATATCAGTTAACAACTTGGCCTCACCTTTACCCTGCCAAAGCTACTGAAAGAAAAAAAGGTGTGTGTGTGAGTGTGCGTGCATGTGGGTGTGTGCACGGGTGTTTTCACCTTGCAGTAAAGAATCTTTTCTTCTTAACAGAGTTCCAGTAACGATCAACTTCAATGCCAACATATGGTCCAAATATACGACGTAACCATGTTAACCACCATATGCAAATCCATACATTAGTTTACATTAATACACATTGCTGCCCGCAGATACAACTGCTGTAGGGATGAAAATCAAATTTTACAGCTGACAAAAAAAAAACTGATTATTTGTCCCCACAAGACATACTGCGAGCTGAGTTACTGTACAAGTATTTTGATTACAGCATGTTTATTTCAGGATGATGTGATTGGGACTTGGCTAGGTTATGCCCCTTGGCCTGCTCTTACAGTATACCAAAAATCTCAAAAAATGCACACACAAAAATCAAGTTGCGGCAATTGTATTTCCAGGCGGCGACATGAAATACATACATATACGTACATACATAGATGTACACAACATGCACACATACATGACGCCTCCTCTTGTTCTGCTGTCAGGGAATGTTGGTGTGTGTGTTTCAGATGCATGGGCGACTGGGCAAGGTGCTGACGGAGCTGCAGGAGGAGAGGGACATGAACAAATGTCTGCGTGAGAACCAGCGCCTGTGGCAGGAGCGGGTCGACACCCTGGAGACGTCGGTCAAGGATCTGTCCAGTTCCAAGGATAAGGTGTGTGTTGTGTGTGTGTGTTGTGTGTGTGCGTTGTGTGTGTGTTGTGTGTGTGTGTGTGTTGTTTGTGTGTAGGGTGTGCGTGTGTGAGTATGTATTTGTGCGTGCGCGAAAATATGTGTGTGTATGTGCGTGTGTGACCGTGTGTATGTGTGTGTGTGTGTGTGTGTGTGTGTGTGTGTGTGTGTGTGTGTGTGTGTGTGTGTGTATGAAACCATACCATCATTGGTGAAGAACTGTCAAGAGCTAAGCTTTTGGTGCAGCATGTCGCAATTTTGTTAATGTTAAAACGCTGTACCTTGTGATCAAATGATACACACACAACAAAGAACCAGAACTTGGGGGGGGGGGGGGGGATGTTTCATGGACTTACTGAAGGCTTAAAGGAAACCAATACGGCATAGTCTTCTATAACATAAATTTTATTTTTATGGTAAAGTTCAGTAAGGAGAGGAAAGAATGGCTAAAAACTATCGTTATTTTACCACCTTATGACAGATTTTTTTTGTGTGTTAGGTCAATTTAAACAGCAGGCAATAACTTTCAAGAATTCCACCATCTTTGTTTAGCATCATGTTGAATGCAAAGAGACCTGTGTTTGAAAGCGCTATTAGGTCTGACTCATCAGATATTGAGGAGACTGCAGAGAAAGTTTTAAAGAATAAACAGTGAAAAAGAAAATCCCTTCTACAGTTTCAGTCACATCATACACAAACCCTTGGCTTATATTTGGACTGCTGCATTTCAGATGTTGAAATGCTTAGCGTTGTGCTTTTTGAGGTATTGGCAGCTCTTTTGGTGACAAAAATGGGTTTTTTGTTCTTTTAGTTTTGTTCAGCATGTTTTCTGGTGTTCTAGGAGGTGGAAGAACTGCGAGAGCAGCTGCGTGACGTGATGTTCTATTTGGAAGCGCAAGAGAAACTGGCCTCCACGTCGGATGTGACCCAGGAGGAGATTCAGGATGGTCAGGTGATCGTTGGCGCCGCAGCCTCAGTGGAAACAGGGGGCAAGAAGCGCAGCAAAAAAAGAAAATAGATGTCCGCATTGTCTTTAGTTATGTCTTTTTCTCTTTCTCTCTCTTATCTCCCTTTTTTTTTTTTTTTTTTTTTAAGATTATTGAGCACTGTCTTTTTTTTTTTTTTTCAGCTTGATGTTGCTGAACATTTGAACATTATTTTTCAACTTTTAACATTCTGTTCTCACCAAACACTTCTGTGTTGCCTTTGATGTCTTTTCGTGGCATCGTGTGTGTGCGTTATTTGGAATTGCTTTCCTCTCCTTCTGAAAAGTTTGTTTTTTATGGATGTTGTTGAACTGGACCTGTCTATGTATGTGTGTGGCTTTGTGCATGCACGCGAGTGAAAAAGTGAATAAAAACTCAATGACTGCAGGTCCCAGGTCATGAAGCAGACTCACCCTGTAGGTGGAAGAGTATTGGGATCTATAACAGAGTTGTATAGAGGACGTCTCAAGTGTAGGTTTTCCATAGCCATGTCACACTACACTGTTCATAGGTGAAATACCATTCCAAAGAGGCCCACACAGTTTAAGAATAATGCGGACCTGTATACCCATATTGTTTTAGATTTGAGTGGCAAAAATACGATGAACTAAAACAAGAAAAAGCTTGAACAAAAATTCCGGAGTTCTTGAGTGGTGGTTGAACTTGGGGAGTGTATCCAAAGAGCAACTATTCTTGCTCATTTCCGCAAGCGAAATCACGTCAGCAGTGACTGTTTCTGCAACAACATGCCTAGAAACATTGGGGGGAAAAGGAAAAGTGAGAGAGAATGAGCTTTGCCAAAATACTGTGATGAATCAGGCGTGAAAGTAATTTTGCATCAGAAAGATCCAATGTTACTGTAGTTAATGCAAGATCAGGTACTTACTAATGTGAAGAAGGTTCTGCAGTGTGATGGCAGGTAAAAACGAAATGAATACCCCCTTCCCTCCCCCATCTTTCTGTTTACACAGATTTGGAATTTTGACCGCACTGCTTGTGGTAAATGCGCTCATTTTTATTTATTGAAAAGTACACTAAAAGCAGTTTTAGGGTTAACAGGTGTGGTAATGAGTATTCAATGCTGTTTCTTTAAGGAATGTCACTTAAATTCCCATGGAGGAAGTGCCATACGTGTCTTATGTTCAACTGTTCTGGTGCATGAAATTATCGCAGAGATCCACTTGCTTTGTTTTTGGTGCCAATTGTATTCAGTCTTTATTGCAGTGGAATAAACGATTGGAAACAGTTTTTAATCATACTGAGAATTTGAAGCAGGCTATCCAGTTCTCGTCAGCTGTTTGATTTTCAAGCAAGGTGTTATCTTGAGTCGACCAGTAGCGCTTATTGGCTCGTGATGCAAAATGCGAGAAATGAATTTCACTTAAGTAGAACCTGTCAAAAAAGGAGTTCATGTGTGAAATAGCTTTGAATACTATTTCCTACAAAACTAAGCCAGGCATGAAACTCTGAAAATGCGGCGCAGCATGCTTATTTTCGGCACGATGTTATTTCAGCACGAAATGTTGTTTGGCAACTTCTGTGTAACCATAGTCCTTTAAAGGAACAGCTATGCCTGTTACACCTGCGAAGCTCTCTCTCTCAGGATCCCAACATACGTCCACCTACATAAGTAGAGAGTAGGTATGCGAGCAAGGCATTTGTTGTGCATGTGAGTGCGTGAACATGCGCATGTTTCAGGCACACTGGTGTTTGTGAGTCTTTGATTCATAGGTGCTGAATGCACATGCTTGCGTATGCGCATGAACAAGATCTTGAATAAAAGTTTGTTGTTCAGCCGGGCCAGACTCTTTGCCATCCATTCCCTGTCAGATACTGCCAGGCGTCAAAGCGTGTACCCCTAGTCCCATGTTCGATAAACTGTGAACACAGGGAAGGTGCCCAGCAGGCACCATGATGCCTCAAAGACAGACCCCGCCGGGAATTGTTACCTACTGGACACTGAAATGTTGCGCTGTGACACTCTTGATGGCTCTTCAATGAAGTAGTAATAGCTCTGCGATGAAGTAGTAATAGCTCTGTGGTGGAGTCTTGATAGCTCTATAGTGTGAGTCTTGATAGCTCTGCGATGATGAAGTAGTAATAGCTCTGCAGTGGAGTCTTGATAGCTCTATAGTGGAGTCTTGATAGCTCTGCAATGAAGTAGTAATAGCTCTATAGTGGAGTCTTGATAGCTCTATAGTGGAGTCTTGATAGCTCTATAGTGGCATCTTGATAGCTCTGCGATGAAGTAGTAATAGCTCTATAGTGGAGTCTGATAGCTCTGCGATGAAGTAGTAATAGCTCTATAGTGGAGTCTTGATAGCTCTGCGATGAAGTAGTAATAGCTCAATAGTGGAGTCTTGATAGCTCTATAGTGGAGTCTTGATAGCTCTATAGTGGAGTCTTGATAGTTCTGCGATGAAGTAGTAATAGCTCAATAGTGGAGTCTTGATAGCTCTATAGTGGAGTCTTGATAGCTCTGCGATGAAGTAGTAATAGCTCTATAGTGGCATCTTGATAGCTCTGCGATGAAGTAGTAATAGCTCTATAGTGGAGTCTGATAGCTCTGCGATGAAGTAGTAATAGCTCTATAGTGGAGTCTTGATAGCTCTGTTGTGGGGTCTTGATAGCTCTGCAATGGAGTCTTGATAGCTCTGCAATGGACTCTTGATAGCTCTGCAATGGACTCTTGGGAGCTTTGCAATGGACTCTTGATAGCTCTGTAGTGACATCTTGATAGCTCTGCGGTGGAGTCCTGATAGCTCCATAGTGACATCTTGACAGCTCTGTGGTGGAGTCTTGATAGCTCTGTAGTGACATCTTGATAGCTCTGCGGTGGAGTCCTGATAGCTCCGTAGTGACATCTTGACAGCTCTGTGGTGGAGTCTTGACAGCTCCGTAGTGACATCTTGATAGCTCTGTGGTGGAGTCCTGATAGCTCCGTAGTGACATCTTGACAGCTCTGTGGTGGAGTCTTGATAGCTCCGTAGTGACATCTTGATAGCTCTGTGGTGGAGTCTTGATAGCTCCGTAGTGACATCTTGACAGCTCTGTGGTGGAGTCTTGATAGCTCCGTAGTGACATCTTGATAGCTCTGTGGTGGAGTCTTGATAGCTCCGTAGTGACATCTTGACAGCTCTGTGGTAGAGTCTTGACAGCTCCGTAGTGACATCTCTTGACAGCTCTGTGGTGGAGTCTTGACAGCTTTGTAGTGACATCTTGATAGCTCTGTGGTGGAGTCTTGATAGCTCCGTAGTGACATCTTGACAGCTCTGTGGTGGAGTCTTGACAGCTCCGTAGTGACATCTTGACAGCTCTGTGGTGGAGTCTTGACAGCTTTGTAGTGACATCTTGACAGCTCTGTGGTGGAGTCTTGATAACTCTGTAGTGACATCTTGATAGCTCTGCGGTGGAGTCTCTTGATAGCTCCGTAGTGACATCTTGATAGCTCTGTGGTGGAGTCTTGATAGCTCCGTAGTGACATCTTGATAGCTCTGTGGTGGAGGTCTTGACAGCTCCGTAGTGACATCTTGACAGCTCTGTGGTGGGAGTCTGACAGCTCCGTAGTGACATCTTGACAGCTCTGTGGTGGAGTCTTGACAGCTCTGCGATGAAGTAGTAATAGCTCTGCAGTGGGAGTCTTGATAGCTCTATAGTGGAGTCTTGATAGCTCTGCGATGAAGTAGTAATAGCTCTATAGTGGAGTCTTGATAGCTCTATAGTGGAGTCTTGATAGCTCTATAGTGGCATCTTGATAGCTCTGCGATGAAGTAGTAATAGCTCTATAGTGGAGTCTGATAGCTCTGCGATGAAGTAGTAATAGCTCTATAGTGGAGTCTTGATAGCTCTGCGATGAAGTAGTAATAGCTCAATAGTGGAGTCTTGATAGCTCTATAGTGGAGTCTTGATAGCTCTATAGTGGAGTCTTGATAGCTCTGCGATGAAGTAGTAATAGCTCAATAGTGGAGTCTTGATAGCTCTATAGTGGAGTCTTGATAGCTCTGCGATGAAGTAGTAATAGCTCTATAGTGGCATCTTGATAGCTCTGCGATGAAGTAGTAATAGCTCTATAGTGGAGTCTGATAGCTCTGCGATGAAGTAGTAATAGCTCTATAGTGGAGTCTTGATAGCTCTGTTGTGGGGTCTTGATAGCTCTGCAATGGAGTCTTGATAGCTCTGCAATGGACTCTTGATAGCTCTGCAATGGACTCTGCAATGGAGTCTTGATAGCTCTGCAATGGACTCTTGATAGCTCTGCAATGGACTCTTGGGAGCTTTGCAATGGACTCTTGATAGCTCTGTAGTGACATCTTGATAGCTCTGCGGTGGAGTCCTGATAGCTCCATAGTGACATCTTGACAGCTCTGTGGTGGAGTCTTGATAGCTCTGTAGTGACATCTTGATAGCTCTGCGGTGGAGTCCTGATAGCTCTGTAGTGACATCTTGACAGCTCTGTGGTGGAGTCTTGACAGCTCCGTAGTGACATCTTGATAGCTCTGTGGTGGAGTCCTGATAGCTCCTTAGTGACATCTTGACAGCTCTGTGGTGGAGTCTTGATAGCTCCGTAGTGACATCTTGATAGCTCTGTGGTGGAGTCTTGATAGCTCCGTAGTGACATCTTGATAGCTCTGTGGTGGAGTCTTGATAGCTCCGTAGTGACATCTTGATAGCTCTGTGGTGGAGTCTTGATAGCTCCGTAGTGACATCTTGACAGCTCTGTGGTGGAGTCTTGACAGCTCCGTAGTGACATCTTGACAGCTCTGTGGTGGAGTCTTGACAGCTTTGTAGTGACATCTTGATAGCTCTGTGGTGGAGTCTTGATAGCTCCGTAGTGACATCTTGACAGCTCTGTGGTGGAGTCTTGACAGCTCCGTAGTGACATCTTGACAGCTCTGTGGTGGAGTCTTGACAGCTTTGTAGTGACATCTTGACAGCTCTGTGGTGGAGTCTTGATAGCTCTGTAGTGACATCTTGATAGCTCTGCGGTGGAGTCTTGATAGCTCCGTAGTGACATCTTGATAGCTCTGTGGTGGAGTCTTGATAGCTCCGTAGTGACATCTTGATAGCTCTGTGGTGGAGTCTTGATAGCTCCGTAGTGACATCTTGATAGCTCTGTGGTGGAGTCTTGATAGCTCCGTAGTGACATCTTGACAGCTCTGTGGTGGAGTCTTGACAGCTCCATAGTGACATCTTGACAGCTCTGTGGTGGAGTCTTGACAGCTCCTTAGTGACATCTTGACAGCTCTGTGGTGGAGTCTTGACAGCTCCGTAGTGACATCTTGACAGCTCTGTGGTGGAGTCTTGACAGCTCCGTAGTGACATCTTGACAGCTCTGCGGTGGAGTCCTGATAGCTCCGTAGTGACATCTTGACAGCTCTGTGGTGGAGTCCTGATAGCTCCGTAGTGACATCTTGATAGCTCTGTGGTGGAGTCTTGACAGCTCTGTAGTGACATCTTGATAGCTCTGTGGTGGAGTCCTGATAGCTCCTTAGTGATGGTGTGTTGGTAGCTGTGTGATGAAGCCTTGACAGCTCTTTGGTGGAGTCTTGATAATCTGTGTTACTCCATCAAAGAGAAGACCACAGGTAAAAAAAAAAAAAAAAAAAGAAAAAAAACACCTGAAGAAGGGTTTACTGGGCACATGTTTGCAGGATGCCTGTCAGTGGCACAAGGCATCTCACTGGTCATGACAGAGAGCATTGTTGGAAATCTGGAGTCATGGTGCTCCATTTCAACTGTCGGGTTTTACCAGGGGAATGCATCGATGTGCCCATTTGCAGCACTGCATGAAGAAGAAGACAGCACTGTTACTCACAACACGGGACAGAGTCTGCTGCAACACTTGTACATCCAACTGGTCATGACATTGCATGATGCTTAGTTGTAGTTGCCTCTCTTTCAGGTTTGTGAAAGCAGAATGAATATAATGTCAATAGATAAATGAATAAGAAAAAGAACAAAAAGACAGGGAAAAAAACAAAACGTTATGATGAATAGAAGAATGATCACCAGATCGGTAATGGAAAAAAAAAAAACAATAACAACAAATGAATGATTGTAGAAATAAGTGAAAATACATTTACATGTTACTTACAGTGAAGCGAATGTGTTTGGCATGGTTTGGGAGTACCTGTGTCTGTAGTCGTGGCCGTGCTGCAAAGTAGCTATCAGCATGTCATTCATGAGTGGGCCTTCTACTGCATCAGCAGCCACAAGAAGCTGGGAGTAGATCATTCCAGGTGTGCACTACAGCCGTCATTGCCTGCTATCGCCGTGTCGCTGGTTGTCATCGGTTGGTCATGCAGGAGTAAACTGCCGCGATGGGCACCAGCTGTACCCTTGCTGCAGGTGGCTGTAACTCATTCATGATTATGCCACAGCAGCTGCCACCAGTCGTTCCCCTTGCGGGGAGCTGTGAGTAGGTCATTCAGGAGTACAAGGCAGCAGTTCTCACATGCTATCCGGTTGCTGTGAGTGACTTTTAAGAGTGTCACCAGCCATCCCCCATATACCAACAACCCCCCGTGCTGCAAGTGGCTGTGTGTAGGTCATTTGGTGCAGCATCAATCATATGCTAACCTCGTGCTACAAGGAGCTGTGAGGTTCAGGGGTACACTGCTGCTGCTGTCAATATGGTCGCATAACTATGCACCCAAATACATTGGTTATTTGTTGCAATCTGGAGCTTTTTTTTTTTCTTTTGTTGTCGTT
>JADBJO010017280.1:35000-38111 GCA_016801955.1 Conus betulinus | reverse complement strand
GGATTGACCCCGAGAGTGGATGACTTAGAGGATCGCAGATTCCGAGGATGAATGATGCGAGATGCTGAATGTCAGCGGAGAGGGGAGATCGAGCAGCGAGAGGAGCCTGGAGAGAGATCGCTGAGATCTGTGAGGACGTACCGAGGAGAGAAATGCAGAGCAAATAAAACTTTGCTCTGTCATCAACCCCAGTAGGTATCAGGTTGCTTTCTGTTGATATTATTCAACACAGAGTGTCACGGACAAGTTTGCGCCTCTCAATGACACAACAAAAAAAAAAAAAAATTCGATTTAGCTCCAATACGAACATGCCATGAGACAAGGGAACAAAGTCGAACGACGATTTGTCACCACCGCCACTTGTCTCTCTCTCTCTCCTCTCTCTCTCTCTATCTCTTCTCGATCTATATTAGTGTTATATATATATACTAATATACGATATATTATATATATATGTGGTGTGCTTGACTGATGCTGTGTGTGTGTGTGCCGGTGCTGTGTGTGTGTGTAGTCGTATTACATATGTTGTCGTGTCGTGTTGTGTGTGTAGTGTGGTGTGTGATGTGTGTGTGGTTGTGTTGTGTGTGTGCCTGGACCTGTTGTGGTTACTAGGGGGCGATTACATGTTGTGTGTATTATGCGATTATAATCTAATGACAATGATATATGCCACTCGTAGCGCTTATCTACTACTAACTATCTCTTTCTAACTATACTTCCTCCTCTCTCTCCTATCTCATATCTACTCTCTCTCTCATCTCTCCATCTCCTCTTCTCTCTTGCGTGGCGTCGTCGGATGCTTCCGAATTACCTTGTATGCTCTTGTCATAGTCATTTACTGTCTGATCTTTACCACCTACATGTAAGTATTGTACGTTTCAGATACATTTCCATTTCTTCAAATTTTATATTTCATGCACCCCATCCTTGCACCCCCTCTCATTCATTTTATTGTCTGTTTTTCATACATGCTAATCTTGTACGTTGTAGTACATTTTACATATGTACCCCCAGCCCACCCTCACTCTCTAGCCCCACTGTCTCCCTCCTCTTCATTATTGTTACTCTCATTTTTATTTCTATTTTTGTTTTGTTTGTTAATTATTATTCATATTTTTTGTTCATTTTCATTTATCTTCTATTTTTCATTTGATGTTCTTTTATGATTACATGACCGCTTTTGCTTTTTTTTTTTTTTTTTTTTTTTTTTTACAATTAATTGATTTCACTGCATGTTGTAGTCCCTACTCAGGGCGAGGACTGGATTTAAAAAAGCACGTTAGTGTGACCAACAGAGTTTTCGCTCGCAAAAAATGTTGATGATATGAGTTCGTTTTGCAATACCTCCCTTTTTTTTGGTACAAGTCTGTACTCCTCCCCCCCCCCCCCCCCCCCCCCTCCCCCTCCCCCCCCCCCCCCCCCCCCCCCCTCCCCTCCCCTCCACCATCCCTGCCACCCCACCCCCTCCACCCTACTACCCCAAGACATGCGGATTTATCATGAGCAGTACCTGCATTTGTACATTACGTGACTAAACGTTATTTTGATCGTCATACCCTTTTAGGACAAGTCACATCATCTACCTCTATTTAGGCCCTCGATAGAAATACTACAGAGAGCATGGGACTTAACAAATAGCCTGCATTGCAAAATCACCCACTAACTCAGTTTAAAAAAAACTGAAGCTTTTTCGTTTTAACAGGCTTTATGGCCCCACCCCCTCATCCCCTGCCATCCATCCGCCCCATCCCAGCTCTCTCTCTCTAACTCGCTCTCTCTCTCCTCTACTCTCTCCTCTCATCTCTCGCTATCCTCTTTTTAATTTCATATTCCAGTTTAGTTCCTTCGTTGTATATTGTGAACACTTGCTATGATTGTAATCGATGTTTTACATTTTTGTCAGTTTAAAAAAAATATATCAGCTTTATCCTTTTCAATTCTGGAATAAAACATTCTTCAGGAAAAATAAGTCGCATCCTAATATGAACGAAGAAAAAGAAAACATTTGTTCAAATTTGAGGTCGTTTGCTTGCGTATGCATGCGTATGTATGTATATATAATGCTGATGAAAACAATTAAGGGTAGTGGGGAAACAAAAACAAGGCAGTTTAACAATTCTTCCATCATTATAATAATGACTTGGCAAAAGATTTGAAAATTGAGAGGAAAAGGGAAAATTGATGATTGAAGTAGATTGGAAAATGCATAGCATGAATATTAAAACCTTCACTAGCTGCCATGAGGAAAATTATCACAATCCCTCTCGAAGACAGATCTATATGTATCGCCTGCTCCGAGGCCTTTCGTCCGATGGATCGGACTCATCAGGGAGACACGGCTGATTGTGTCTGTGCTCTTGGCGTCAGATAGAGGACACAACCACAGTCCATAATTCTGTGGTGTCCGACCACCAAGGGTTCGAAAAAAGAATCCAACAGCACCCCGGCGAAAGCAGCCAGCGAAAGTCGCTAGTAGTATTATACAAAACGAAAGTGTGTCGAGAGGAAAAAAAGTTGTTGAAAAACCTAAAAAATATTACGCAAACAGTATAAAATGTAAAGGGACAATCTTTGAGCCTATGCTGAGGATCCAGTTAAGGGATGCAAGGGAGATCAAAAGATATGGAAACAGTCCTGAGTGGTCAGCTTGCTGCTGTTCAATAACCCAAGCCATTGTCAGCGGCCTAAGAATTGTGCAGAACAAACCTTTCCTTGGGTCTCGTAAGAGGTGCAATCACCTACTGACATTGACCAAACAATATAATGCCTGAACCAATTAAGTAGTGGGGGAGGAAAACAAGTGCAGGTTAACAATTCTCATCATTATAATAATGACTTGGCAAGGATTTGAAATTGAGAGGAAAAAACGAAAATTGATGATGAAGTAAATTGGAAAATGCATATCATGAATATTAAAACCCTTCACTAGCTGCATGAGGAAATTATCACAATCCCTCTCGAATATATAATATATATATATATATATAGATATATATATATATATATTATATATATATAGGT
Source organism: Conus betulinus (assembly GCA_016801955.1). Lineage (NCBI taxonomy): Eukaryota > Metazoa > Mollusca > Gastropoda > Neogastropoda > Conidae > Conus > Conus betulinus. The sequence goes on along the minus strand of JADBJO010017280.1, from coordinate 35,090 downwards.
GTGGTGTGTGTGTGTGTGTTGTGTGTGTGTGTGTGTGTGTGGTGTGTGTGTGTGTGGCGTGTGTGCGTGCGTGCGTGGTGTGTGTGTCTG
>JADBJO010017280.1:17500-32500 GCA_016801955.1 Conus betulinus | reverse complement strand
ACACCAGCGGGTCATTGTTTGGATGGTAATCATAGCACAAATAATGATAATAATCAAGAAGGGTATTTATTTGAATTTGGACTCTATTCACACAAACTGTTCATTGTTTTAATGGTAATTATAGTGATGGTGATGAAAAGCATCAAGACAGTGTTCATTTGAATGTAGACTATATTCATAGCAGCTGTTCGTCATTTGGATGGTGATGTTTGTGACAATGATCATGATCATTCTCATGCAGAGTGCTCCAATGTAACGTGCTAAACACACTCCTATTCTTCGCACACATTGTACTGGACTTAAACGCTGAGAGAATGAAAACCAAAGACACTGATGAGTTGGAGTGAGTTTGCCTTAACGTAGTGAACGTTGGCATCAGAAAATACATCACTTCAGTCGCATCGTGAAGATACACAATGTGCGAATCGAATTACATATGATCATGAAACCGAATGCGATTCGTACACATCCAGCACGCACATGAATAACCCACAACACGGAAGTGACGTACCTCTGATACTCTCGTTGCCATGGCCTTCAGAGCCAGTGATGATGCTGGTTCTAATCTCTTGTTGGATCACAATCAGACAGGAAAAGTGCACTCCGGCAACAAGTGCTTACTTCCGGCAGAAAATTCACAATTTCACCGCTCAGGAAGGAACGTCCCCAAAATCCCCCTTTTTGTAGTATTTGAAATCCAGGATTGGAAAACCATAATACGCTGTCGTCCGTCATGGGGCACGGATCGTTCTGGAGGCAGAATTATTAATACCCCCCCCCCACCCCCCCCATCCCCCCGCCCGAACATTACCATTTCTGGACTGGACTTTTTTCGAAAATGTCTGGCGGTATGAAAATGCGTGTATGTTTATAGGTACATTTCTTTGCAGTATGTATGGTCTATGTATGTATGTATGTATGTATGTATGTATGTATGTATGTATGTATGTATGTATGTATGTGTATGTATGTGTGTGTGTGTGTATGTATATATGTATGTAAAGCACTGACAGACAAAGAATTGGAACCAGCCGGAGAGAGAAAGGACGTGGGACAGAGAGAGAGAGAGAGAGAGAGAGAGAGAGAGAGAGAGAGAGAGAGAGAGAGAGAGAGAGAGAGAGAGAGAGAGAGAGAGAGAGAGAGAACGTTTATCGATGCGCCTGCAATCTGGACTACTGTGCATTGTTGTTGATTTGACAAGTTGATGCATTAAAGTAATTGATATGTATGTATGTATGTATGTATGTATGTATGTATGTATGTATGTATGTATGTGTGTGTGTGTGTATGTGTGTATGTAGCTCGCGTGTGTTTTGTATACACCTGGGAGTGCGCGTGTGCGTGTGTGTACATGTGTGCGTGCGTGCGTGCATGTGTGCGTGCATGCGTGCGTGCATGCGTGCGCGCGCGCATGTGTTTAATTGACTCTTTATTTACCCTTCGTCTCTCTCTCTCTCTCTCTCTCTCTCTCTCTCTCTCTCTCTGTTCGTTGTCTCCCTTTCTGTTCAGAGTCTGACTCTCGCCTGTCTGTGTGTCTGTCTGTGTGTCTGTCTCCATCCCCCTTTCTCTTTCTGCCTCAATTAGCCGTGGTGTGCAGAGTATCGAATCCTGGCCCACCCTGCCATTCCAGACAAACGGGGGCTGACAGCTGCTGCCTTTTCACCTCTTCATTAGCCCGGGAAGCATCATTCCCCCCCCCCCCCCCCCCCCCGCTTTCCTCCCTTCCTCCCACATCTCACCCCCCTCCACCCAGTACCACCACCTCCTCTCCCAATCAACAAGAAGAGAGAAGAGAAAAAAAAAAAAAAAGGAAAATAGAAAACGCGGGGTGTGTTTTACAGAAGCGGGGAAACGGAACGAAACAAAGTGTACGTTCAAATGGAACGGCTCTCTCTAGAGAGCGCGGAAGACTTCTTGCAAAGGTCCAACGGATCCGGTATCCACGATGTGATCCGAATTAGTATCACAGATCCGCACGAAAATTTTCGTGACTGCATCGTCCTCAAACAAGCAACCTTTGATCTTTCCATCCAATTTGGTTGAAATTGGTCGCATAGGTTTGGGGAAGTGTTTTGCACACGCACGCACGCACGCACACACGCGCGCACACACACACACGCACGCACGCACACACACACACACACACACACACACACACACACACACACACACACACACACACACACACACACACACACACAAAACGGGCTCCACACTGTGACCGTAGTCCGCACCAACATGGCAGGGGTCTGTTCTTCAGCCACCTCATGCTTTTCCAGCAGGATTTGTTGATGTGGGTTCTGGTGTTATTGCGTCATCTTCCAGACAGAAAAAAAAAACCAACATGGGATGAAAAGAGAACGTCCTTGTCGGGGATACAAAACAAACAAACAAGCAAACGGAAACGAGAAGAGAGAGAGAGAGAGAGAGAGAGAGAGAGAGAGAGAGAGAGAGAGAGAGAGAGAGAGAGAGAGAGAGAGTATTACCTCCTAAGCCCGGAAGACAGAAGAAAAGTAACTCGGCCGCAGAGCCAAAAGTGGTCAGCTCCAGGAACGATCTGAGATGTAAGAATGGCGACGGAGTGGGCGAGCGCAAAGCGGAAGTGCCGTCCAAACCACAGACCACAGAACACACGTTCCTGGGTTGTCTCCCGTTTGAACCCCGATCACGAAGCATTTTAGTCGTCCGTTGATCGCAAAAACATGACGCACAGCAGACTCCATTCTGAACGGCGCAGGAATTTCGGTGGCGAGACACCGTCTTTGTCCGAATCGTCCCCTCCCTCTTGGCTCTCACTTCTCGGGGATTAAGGGACAGACGGCCGTTGATCCCGGGGTGGTGGCGCGGACAATGGGGAGATGAGTGTTCGTTTGATGTGGGTCAACTCCCCCCCGCCCGGCCGTTATCCTGTATCGGGGGGTTCTTACAGTAGCAGACACTGTTTGCCTGTTTGGGCAGTTTTCTGACGCCCCTTTTTAGGCTTCTATTATCGGTGGAGGTACCCGCTTGGAAGACCTTTCGTTCTGTGAAAGGTCTTCATGGTTTCTTAAATCTAAGCCCAAGTTAGCGCTTCCAAGAGGGTACACATTGTTGCCCATCACATTACAGTAAATTCATCAAAGCAGGACATTCATAAATTTCCTAAAAACATTTCAGTAAATTTATAAAGTTACTGTTTCGACTCACTCAGGAAATTTACAAATTTCCTTAAAAAAAAAAAAAATTAGGAAATTTATAAATTTCCTGTTTCGAAGGCATTAAAAAAAAAAAAATGAAGTAACTGAAAACTTAAAGTAAGTACTTTCAGTAATTTGTCAAACTTACTGCAATACAGATATGCGTTATTGAGAAGTGAACCCACTTCACTTACTGCAATAATGATTATGTGTTATCTTGAAAAGTGAACCCACTTAACCAGTGAGAGGACAACTCGGGTGTGAGGCCTTTTCGTGCCAAAGAAATTCAGTTTTTCTCTGAGGTGTTTGGGTCAAACGCAATGGCAAGTGATTGTGAAAAAAAAAAAAGTTTACAGAGGATCTGTTTAAACAGTATCAAGCCAAAAGTTACAATCTGCTCCCGAAATCAGAGTACAGCAAGATTCTACATGATGTTAAATGTGCTGCTGGCAAGGATGCATCAAGAAGCCAAAGGGAATATCATCTTCTCAGAAAGTAAGCATCTGATCCTCTTTTTCACTGTAAATCACCTCTCTCTCAGATCTCTCTCTCTCTCTCTCTCTCTCTCTCTCTCTCTCTCTCTCTCTCTCTCTCTCTCTCTCTCTCTCTCTCTATCTCTGTCTGTCTGTCTGTCTATCTGTCTATCTATCTAGAGCCTTTGCCATGGTAAATGCGACAAGCGATCTGACGCTGCTGTTTTCTTTTTTTTTTTTTTTTTTTTTTTAGAACGGCACTCTCTCAAACGTCGTGGACGTGGTAAGCAACTTCCGTTTGTGGTTTGTGTGGTTTTTTTGTTGGGCACTGGGAAATACTGCATGGGGTTGACTGTCAACGCCGACACCTCGGACGTGAAACATGCGATCCCTCTTGTCTAAGCACTGTTCACATTTCTGAGCTGGCTTGGGCTCTCAGAGAGAGATAAAGAGAGGGTGGGGGGGGAACGTAAGGTAATACTTCCCTCTGTCTGTCTGTCTGTCTATCTGTCTGTCTGTCTGTCTGTGTCTGTGTCTGTCTGTCTGTCTGTCTGTCTGTCTGTCTGTCTGTCTCTCTACTTAGTCCCTTACGGGGCAAGGCCGGATGAAAAAAAGCATGTGTTTGCTTTATCTGTTACCCTTGGAAATAAAGATTATCCCCTATGGCACCCTTCTAAGGGGCTCTCTCTCTCTCTCTCTCTCTCTCTCTCTCTCTCTCTCTCTCTCTCTCTCTCTCTCTCTCCCTGTCTCTCTCTCTCTCTCTCCCCCTGTATCTCCTGTGTGTGTTGAGCGTGTGTGTGTGTGGTGTGTGGGGGGGGGGGGGGGGGGGGGGTCAACTGTGTCAAGCAGAACGAACGGTAAAAAGAAGCAGGGTGGATTTCAAATGTGGAGAAGTAGGCGACAATGTGGCAGTGCCAGTGCCCATGGTCGATCGTGTCAGAGGCGATGCCAGAAACATTTTAGGTGTTATTGTAAACAGGGACTTCAAAACGGACATTTATACCATTGCAGTGAAGGCCGGGGTTTGAGGGGAAGGTATTCACGAAACGAGTTGATCTATGCCCTCAGAGACTGCTTTCGATGACTGATGACAATCTTGAAAAACAGGTATCTCTACCATCAGCTGTTGTTGCAGAATCAGCATCAGGGGGCCAAGGCTACACTAAGTGCAACTGTGGGGGTGGGGCGAAAAAGTGCCAAACAAACAAATGCAAATGCTTCAAAGCAAAACTCATGTGTGATTCTCGATGGCATGGAAGCCTCTCTTGCCATGATAAATGAAACATCAACCTGAACATTTGTATAGGATGTGGTATATGTGTGGTGTAAATCGTCATCGTCATCATGTGTGCTTTTTTTTTTTTTTTTATTCTCATAACGTTTTAAGAATAAAAAACATCATATTGCATTCAATAAAGTGTATCGTCTGTGGTGTGCAAGGTTCCAGTAAATCAATAAATATCCTGGCCTTTAAAATCAGGAAATTTATAAATTTCCTAGACATTTTTAGGAAATTGTAAATTTCCTGAGTGAAACAGTAACTTTATAAATTTACTGAAGTGTTTAGGAAATTTATAAATGTCCTGATTTGATAAATTTACTGTAACATATACACAACATAGATACATATTTGCGTCACGACATTGCAAGAACGCGGAACTGTGTTTATGCTTGATCTTTCAGTACGACAGCATAGTGAAGAGAGCCATGCATGGGAGAGAACTGTTAATGCACTCCGGTGGCCACAGGCTGCACACCAAAAATTAATGTGCCGAGGTCGAGCTTAAGGAGTCGAGTATTTATAGACTGGCGCAGTTAGATTGTTCTGAGAATTTTTATTATGGCTGAAAGTTGATTCACCTCATTTACTTTGATATGGCCATCAAGGTACAAGCCAGGTGGTTCCAAGCACACAGATTAAAATCAAAGGAATGGGAATATTTAGGCGCTTCCAGCTGGCTCAATTATAGGGTCACGGGTGAGTGCAAAGGGGAAGGTCAAGTATTCGAAGATTGTGATTTCTTGGTGAAAATCTACCGAAAGAAGGGAAATAATTGGTGGGTAGTTGTTCTTTTGATTAATTATCAATTTAACATTAAATGCTGGCTCAAATTTGTGGTAGACCTAAAAACGCTTACATGGATTGTGATAGTGTTTTAGTGCAAAATCGTAATTGTGGCGTTTGGCCACATGACTTCCTTTCCTTTCATAGGATGATGTACGAGCCACGCGCACACGTGTGGACTCTCTCTCTCTCTCTCTCTCTCTCTCTCTCTCTCTCTCTTGGATTCTGTCCAATGGATAAAATGTTATTAATGGATAGCAACAGCAACTGTACAATAAACAAGTGGATGAACCATCTCAGAAGCATGTTTCCACATTGTGAGCGCCTTTATTTCTCTGGCATACGCTTAGAAGCCGGTTGCTGCCAGGGTGAGACTTAACAGAGGGAACGGCCATTGTATGAAGTGTCACAGTGACGAACACTGCAGCTACCCCGGGGGTCAGGACCTTACTCAACACTATGAGGATCCTGCGCACGGATAGCGGCCATACCCTGTACGTGTCAAGCTGAAGCTGTTTGCTTAAATCAGTCTCCCACGATTTTTCCCATAGAATGATTTTTTTTTTTTTAAACTATCTTTGGCCTTAAGCATATCAAGAAACACGATTATTTCATTCTACTATGCTTTGGCTGGTACACCTCGGCTGAATCCAGACTCACTTCTACCAGAGAGCTGTTAACAAAGAAACGTCTGTTGATGTTTTGTAGCTTTTGTAGTGTGTGTGTGTGTGTGTGTGTGTGTGTGTGTGTGTGTGTGTGTGTGTGTGTGTGTGTGTTTCTTGTGAAAATACGCACTGTAGTCTGAGTGCTTCAGTGTATGTGCGTGCGTGTGTTCTTTCGTGCGTGCGTTTCTTCGTGCGTACGTGCGTGCGTGCGTGTGCGTGCGTGCGTGCGTGCGTGCGTGTGTGTGCATGTGTGTGTGTGTGTGTGTGTGTGTGTGTGTGTGTGTGTGTGTGTGTGTGTGTGTGTGTGTGTGTAAAAGTAGCAAGACCAGTGGTACTTTTTTTTTTTCTGAAAGCCAAGGCAATAAAGTTAAGAATTACTGTTGAAATTGTTTAGTGCATCATTTCCTCATCAGGGAATATAATGACAATTAGAAATGTTCCATAATACTCTGAACTAGAAAAAAAGAAAAGGAGAGAGAGAGAGAGAGAGAGAGAGAGAGAGAGAGAGAGAGAGAGAGAGAGAGGAGAGAGAGAGAGAGATTATATGACAGATATACTCATCATACTCATATAATTTCCATGAAAATCAGGGGAGTTTCCATCACAAAATGATATGTTTTATTATAAATAACTTCAAATGAACGTTAGTTTCTGACAAGATCTTTTGTTTGATGTAATTTCAGAAACTCTGTACCACCGCGCAGTTATCAAAGAAGTGTGTTGCATCTGCGTCTGAAAAGTACCAGTCTGTGCAAAACCATGAAGTCAAAGTCCCTTTACATACAGTGTTTGGGACGTGGAAAGTTTTCGTTTACTGCAGGACAGTTAGTAACAGTTCTTTTGCATACAGTCTTTGAGACGTGGACAGGTTTCGTTTATCGCAAGACTGCTAGTAACAGTTCCCTTTACATACAGCCTTTGAGACGTGGAAAGTTTTCATTGATTGCAAGGCAAATAGTAACAGGACCTTAACATACAGTCTTTAGACGTGGAAAGTTTTCATTTATAGTAAGGCAAATAGTAACAGAGCATTTACATAGCTCTTTAGACGTGGCAAGTTTTCATTATATAAAGGCAAAATAGTAACAGCACCTTAACATACAGTGTTTAGACGTGGAAAGTTTTTATTTATAGCAAGGCAAATAGTAACAGAGAGCTTTTACATTGAGTCTTTAGACGTGGAAAGTTTTCACTTATAACAAGGCAAATAGTAACAGCACCTTAACATACAGTGTTTAGACGTGGAAAGTTTTCATTTATAGCAAGGCAAATAGTAACAGTGTGTAAACATTGAGTCTTTAGGAAAGTTTTCATTCATTGCTGGGCCTTTAGTGAGAGTTCCTGAAATGAATCTTAAATGAACTCGACCAAACAGTTCATTTGATGTCTACTGTTCACCTGCACACTTAATTAGCAGAATGCATTTCAGCAACCATCCCATTTCTCTGTCGCAAAAAATACAATGTTCGCATCCGGAAACAATCCAGACAAAATGTACTTCCTCTTAAGTCTATGCTCTATTTGACCATGACTCGCGCCGACCAACCAGGTGACCATGCCGACTTTAACCACTTGGTGTAGTGATTAGGATGGTGATCGTAGGACTGCATACCATCAAATGCTTCGTTCTTGACTCGCCACTGTAAGTAAAAGTAGGAATACAAAGCGCGCGCATGTGTATATGCACGTGTTTGTGTATAATATGCGCGCGCGCGCGCGCGCGCGCGCGCGCGCACACACACACACACACACACACACACACACACACACACACACACACACAACACACACAAAGCGATGCAAGCAAAGCATAAACTATGATGATGATGGCAGTAATGTTTTGTAACATAGCACATGGTCTGGTGGTTTGATGCTAAAAGCAGAGGCGGCATCAGATCACACGTTTATTGATGACGGGTTTAGGCGACTACAGAATCTGTACCTAGCGCTTGCAATAGTTCACCACGCTCCTGGACTTTCTTCTTCAGCTGTCGTCTGACCAGGGACTGGCCGGGAACAGAGAGTCACGTGATGCGACTCCTCTGACCAATCAGGGACTGGCCGGGAACAGAGAGTCACGTGATGACGACTCCTCTGACCGATCAGGGACTGGCCGGGAACAGAGAGTCACGTGATGACGACTCCTCTGACCAATCAGGGACTGGCCGGGAACAGAGAGTCACGTGATGACGACTCCTCTGACCAATCAGAGGGCTGATACTATTTTTGGTACATGGGGAAATGATGGTTGAACATGATTAATAATAATTTCCTGTTTGACTGCAAAGCTTTTGAAACAACACTTTCCTTCATAACAAACATATGCTGTAAGAGATAAACACTTTCCTTCATAACAAACATATGCTGTAAGAGATAAACACTTTCCTTCATAACAAAACATATGCTGTAAGAGATAAACACTTTCCTTCATAAACACTTTCCTTCATAACAAACATATGCCGTAAAAGATAAACACTTTCCTTCATAACAAACATATGCCGTAAAAGATAAACACTTCCCTTCATAACAAACATATGCCGTAAAAGAGAAAACACTTTCCTCATAACAAACATATGCTGTAAAAGATAAACACTTTCCTTCATAACAAACATATGCTGTAAAAGATAAACACTTTCCTTCATAACAAACATATGCTGTAAAAGATAAACACTTTCCTTCATAACAAAACATATGCTGTAAAAGATAAACACTTTCCTTCGTAACAAACATATGCAGTAAAAGTTAAACATTTTCCCTTGGTTTGTATTGAGAATAATGTTGACTTTAATCCTAAAGAAGCTGAATTAGAAATTTGATTGTTTACACTTCGTCTTTTGGTTTTCTTCTTTCTTTCATTCTGAAATATCTATAGACGTATCAAGTCACGTGGTTAACTGAATTGAGCAAATGTCTTTGCAGCTGATTGTAAGAGCCTAGGGACCTTGCGTGTCGAGCAGACAGCACAACTAGTGGGACCTCCGGTCAGACTGGGGACTGGGAACTGGTGGGAGAAGTAGCGCCACAGGCCTGTGGTTCAAAACTAGGTTGTGGGTTGATGGGAGTTCCATTCTCTGGGAGTTCCATTCTCTGATCCCACGTTTAAACTTGGTGACCACATTTTGATGTCGGTGTCTGTTTACTTTTCTTTCGGCAGACAAAGTTCCAGAGCAAGGTACAATCTTTTCAGTGGCTTAAGGCTGAAACTGAACAGATTTGAAGAGGAGTTTGGCAGGATTGTTCTGGATTTTTCAAAGCCAGTGACGTAGGTGTTTGGGAATGCCAACTTAAAGAGAACTGCCATTGTCGATTCTTGACAGACCAAACTGTTTTGTTGTCGGCGAACAGTGCTTGACCAATGGAACTAATTCTATCCAACTCACGTTGAAGGTGGCACCAGCGTCCTTATAGGTGGTAGGTCTTATGTTTGAACTAACTTCATTCTTGAGGATAATTTGTTTTCAAATCGGAGTCATGAAACGCGGGGCAACCAGCTGTGCCAATATTGTGACGCCAGAAGTTGTTGTTTAATCGAAATAACACCGAGACTAAGCGAAATAACAGATGGGCACCCAGAAACAACGGCATTATTTACTGTGAGGGATCTCCAAAGAGACATTGTTAACATTTCTTTGCAGAGGCAAGCCGTAGTCCATACTTGTGATTGTTAACTGCAGTCTTGTTGTGAGTCATCCATGTCTTTTTTATGCTATACACCCAACTCCTCAGGAAATATGGTAGAGAGCTTCAGTTTCCGTCATTAATGCAGATTTTTTTTTTTTTTTTAGCTCGTTAGCCATGCTGTCATGCAACAGATCATAACTGATGACTTCAGACATCAGAATAGACAGGACAAAAAGGAGAGGCGCAAGAAGAGATCCCTGTGGGACACCCAAGGAAATGACGGACGCATCAAAAACAGCTCACTTTACTGTGCACAGTGCAGAGTTCGGTTCGTCAGTGAAAGCTCCAGTGTGGACAGAGCTAAATCGTCAACGACAGGACGAGGGGGGAACAGCAGCATGCCGGGGTAAGTCTTGAAGCAGGGGAAATCTGCCGAAACCTACACATGCGATGCCGAGTTTGCCCAGGGGAGCATCTCACTGGGAGTTCAAAACAATACGAGGCGGAGGTGTGGGTGAGGGCACCGGCCGCACACACAGCAGGCACAGCAGCACTGGCGAGGCCATTTTTTTCTGCAGCTTCCAGCTCGCAGCAGCCCCACAGCAGCAGCGTCTCTGATGACAGTAACAGATCGCCACAGCATCACACAATCTGTTCTGCAGGCATGGGGGGCGGGCTGGGTGACGTCATGTCACGAGACTGTTTGAGGAATGGTAAGAGTAGGGGACGGCGGGATACGACTGTAGACAGAAAAAAGTCTGGAAGCCTGCGCTAGAAACGTGACATGCTTTGTGTGACATGGAAATGTGTGGGGGCGGGGTTTCTTTCCGTTCTGTTCTCTCTTTCCTTCTTTCTTTCATTTTTTCTTTCTTTTTGTCTTTCTTTCTTTCTTTCTTTTCTTTCTTTCTTTCTTTCTTTCTTTCTCTCTTCTCCTTATTTCTTTAGCCAGATAACCTACTGAAGGGCAGGGAAACTATAAAGGGTGCAGCAGGAGATACAGAAGAAAGAAAGAAAGGAAGAGGAATGGAGGTAGAAGAATGTAAGAGAAAAATGAAACGTGCGCCCCCGACAGAGAGAGAGAGAGAGAGAGAGAGAGAGAGAGAGAGAGAGAGAGAGAGAGAGAGAGAGAGAGTTTGCTAGCCGCCTAATGCTGCCTCATGTGCGCTGTCGCAGTGGCATTACTTCCAAACCACTCTTGCCGCCGCTTCCCCCTCACATCGACCCATCCCGCGTGGCTTTGCGGCAGTCCAAAGGCCAGCATTCCACAGCAGACTATTAATGTCAGGTAGCGATAGGGCCACCCACCCGTGAAGTCCCGGCGATGCTGCCAAAGACGTCGGGTGGTGTTCACTGGAGTCTGTTCTCGTTCTACATCCTCCAGACGTCATATACTCTCTACTGACGGCGATATTCACTTCACACAGGGCGTGCCCTCTAGAATGAAGATGTGATTTTGTTCCTGTAGCATTTCCCAGCAACGATATTCACCCCACGCAGAGACTGCCGTCTAGAATGAAGATTGTGATTTTGTCCCTTTAGCAGTTCCCAGCAATGCCCCAGCTACACGAAGAGATGTATATATGGACAGGCCAATAATAGGAACTCGCCAAAGACAAGGCTTGTGAAGGAGGAATCGAAGCGGAGGTAATCATGCGAGTAGGGATATGTAGAGTGTATGAAACTGAGGCCTTTTATTTACACTTTCTTGTCATCAGCAATGGTGAGTAGGAGTCTCTGCGGAGATTCCTCCCTTGACAATTGATGCCTTTCCTCAGGTCCAAATTCCCAGGACATAAATCCCCTGGGCTGGACACTGTATGGGATTTTTATTTTTTTTTGCATGCTCCTTAAGCTGTTTGCTTACTTTCTTATTAGCAAGCTCTCAAAACACAGTGCCCTTGTAATTGAAATATATTTCTTAACCAAACAGTCATCTCATATATCATTCTAGGGTATCTCATGCTGACACCTATTGAGTAACTGACCATTCCACACCTCTTTTGAAAGTACCCTGAGGTTTTAGAGACTCTGTTTTTTTTTTTTTTTTTTGTTGAATATTTCATATGAAACATAAAGTGACGCGTCTGGTTACGTCACACTGAAAGTCTCAGTAAAAATACAGTCGAAAAGACAGAAGAAAAAAAAATGGTAATGACAAATCATGAAATGTCTCTGTAAAACAGTGAAAAGTCTCCCTTAACCACGCTGTGACAAGGCTTCTTAAACCGTACTGTGAAAGGCGTCATTAAAACACGCAGCAAAAAGACTTATTGGAATGGCCTTTGGAGCTACTCGTTCCAAAAATGCTGTAGATAGGTAATGGAGCTTACAGCCCAGCCGACCACAAAGGGCCATGTCAGGGCTGAATAGATGCTGTGAGAGAGATTTACTAAAAACATGTTGTAATTGACCCCTTTAAATATACTGTGGAAAAAATGCCCCCGAAACATACTTTGAAAAGAGATTAATCATCAAGACATGCCGCGAGAAGACTCATTTAGATATGCAGTGAAGAGTTAAAAAAAAAAAAATGAAAAGACGTTAAAATATGATGTGAACAGGTTTATTAAATCTGGCGCGAAAAGACAAAAATCGTGGCGCGAAAAGACATCAAGACACACTGCAAAAAGATTCATGATCACACTATGAAAGACTCCCTTCAATATGCCGTCAAAAGACTCGCTAAACCGTCCTGTGAAAAGACTTTAAACCATACTGTGCAAATATGCTGCGCTGTGAAAGACATCTTTGTGAAAGGACTCTTTAAGACATGCTGTGATTAGACTGCATAAAATATCACGTGAAAACCTGTAAAAACACTCCTTAAAAGTATGCCGTGTAAACGTTCTTTAAAATGTGGTGCAAATACTGATTAAAACGACCCTGTGCAAACTGTTCTTTAACATACGGTGTGAAAGACTCCTTCAAATGTTCCTTTAAGAAGACTCTCTAAAACACTCCGCAGTTTCCCTATGGTGTGTCACAAGCTGAAACAATGAAAGAAGTTCCTTCCTTTGGAGGCCCTTACACCGGTGGTGTACAGCCATAGACTCTCTGCTGAAAAGAGACCGAAACGGTGACAACACATGGACATGTCCACATTTTTGATCTGTTGCAGATTAAATTTGTTTAAAAAAAAGAATCGTGCAGCTGCGACGGGACAGGTTCCATAGAATTGTTTGGTATGGTTGGAAAGATGGGACTACCCCGTGCTCTTCCGGCGCTTCCTATTTCTTCCACACTGAAAGAGAGGTCGGGAGAAAGCCAGCACTACTCGGCCACAAGGTTGGGTCACACTGAACCTACGTTGTCCCTGTTCCTTCACCTTTCGTCCACGTCCCAAAGTGAGAAAGGAAGAGTGGGGGAAGAAGAGGGGGGGGGGGGGGGGGGGGGGGGGGGGGGGGGGAGTGGAGTAGAGGAGAGGGGGGGGGGGGGGCTAACGTGAAGACGGAATCGGAGGAATAATAAAAAGGAAAGGCCGGGGTTGGTAGGTTTAAAGGCTTTCCCTGGAATACTCTCCAGACTGAGAGACTTCCCGGTGGCACCGCGGGAAGAGAGACGCAGCCTGCAGAGAGAGGGTGATCTTGTTGAGAGCCCCCCCCTGTTTCTGACTAGCTGAATGAGTGAGTGGCTTGTGCCAGTGACACATCAAGGCATTAGGAAGAGGCCGCCCACTTGCTCCAAGTCTCAGGAGAGAGAGAGAGAGAGAGAGAGAGAGAGAGAGAGAGAGAGAGAGAGAGCGTGCATGTGGGAAGTACCATTGCTATAATACCTTGCCCACCTTTCTCTTATCACACGCATTTTAGTCGCCGTCTCGGAAGATTTGTGTGTGCAGACAGAGAGAGAGAGCTGCTCTTCTTTGGCCCTGTGCGGATTGACTCGGCACTGGGCTCGGATCGTCTGTGTCATCACTCAGTGGGGGTCCTTGGCCGCTGCTGCAGTGGATAACAGTGTGTCAATATAAAACAGTTGTTTTTTTCTTCTTTTTATCACAACAGTTTTGTGTCGCTCGACTTTCGCATCGCGCCTTAGGAATAAACAATCACAGTGGGGTTAAAAGGAACCGAGGAAGATTGAAGACGTGATTCCAGTCAACATACTGCTTTTTTTTTTTTTTTTTTTTTTTTTTTGCTGCTTTGTTTTTTTTTTGTTTTTCTTTTTTACTTTTCTCTTTTCTTCTTTTTTTTTTTTGTCTGTGTGAAATTGTTAGTGTTAGTGAAAGTGTTGGTGGTTTTTCTTTCTTTCTTTCTTTCTTTTTTTTTTTTTTTTTTTTTTTTTTTTAGCCAGCAGACGGTGACAGTGAGGAGGGAAGAGCGACTTGAGGTGAGGGGGGATGTGAGGGGTGGGGGGTGTGAGGGGAGGGGTTGTGGCAGGGCCAGGAGACGGGCGGACCCTGGGATCGATTCCCCCAGCAGTGGATTACCTGGCCGCCGACCACAGCGGAGTGTGATCAGCCGTGCAGCGCCAATCCCCTGCCCGCTGACCCGTGGTCAGATGACCCCTGTCTGTCCGCCCTGTGAGGGGCGTGTGCTGGTCCTGGACTGCTGTTGTGCGCACTGGGGGGGACAGTAGCACTGACCACGGTAAACGACCACCCCTTTGTCTCTCTGTGACCATGTCGACACTGACCATGCGCACACGTAATCATTACAACATCGTAACCCTGATACCAATACTGATTCTAATCATTCTTTCAGCAACCATTGCAGTAGTAACAAAAAGACGACAAAAAAAAAAAAAAAAAAGAAGAAGAAGAAAGAAAACAATGATGATCATGACGATCATGATCATAGGCGAGAAAAGGGTTGTTCATAATAACAGCATTTGTTGAAAGTTTATTCTATATCCTTAAATTGTGTGTGTGTGTGTGTGTGTGTGTGTGTGTGTGTGTGTGTGTGTGTGTGTGTGTGTGTGTGTGTGTGCGCTGCGTGCGTGCGTGTGTGTGGTGTGTGTGTGTGCGTGTGTGTGTGTGTGTGTGGGTGTGTGTGTGTGCGTGCGTG
>JADBJO010017280.1:0-7500 GCA_016801955.1 Conus betulinus | reverse complement strand
CCTCTCCCAACCCCCACCGCTCCTTCCCCTCTTCCCCGCTCCCTCCCCCCCCCCCCCGAGAGAGAGAGAGGAGAGAGAGAGAGAGAGAGAGAGAGAGAGAGAGAGAGAGAGAGAGAAGAGAGAGAGAGAGAGAGAGAGAGAACGAGACAACGAACGAACGAACGACGAACGAAAAATTTTATTTTACCAGGGTAATGAGATATGCAAATTGTACATGCTTTTTTTTTCCATCCAGCCCTGGGGAAAAAAAAAAAAAAAAAAAAAAAAAAAAAGAGAAAAAAAAAGAAAAAAACAGAAAACATGCAAGTCACTATAGCAACAACAGGGAAAAAAGGTGAATACATTAATCGATAATTAGACTATGAGAGAGGAGAGAGAGAGGAGAGAGAGAGAGAGAGAGGAGAGAGAGAGAGAGGAGAGAGAGAGAACGGTCGTGATAATGGCGATTCAGTTCCACAAACGGTAGCTAAACAGTTTCCATTTTCGAGTCGATTCAGAAGTTATCACTTGCATTGGAAAAGTATCCCAGCACATTTGCGTTGTACATTACTTGTGTCACTTCAGTGAACGAGAAATATCTCTCCAACTGGTTTCAAGAGAATTTGCGGTTATTAGGTTGAATGTTATTTGTGTTGTTACGGTAAACATGAAAAAAAATCTTACAGTTCGGTCCAAAAGGATTTGCCACGTTCACAGTTCCAAAGACCATGAATCATATATTCTTCCTCTCTCTCTCTCTGTATGTATGCATGTATGTATATAGGTATGCACCTCTCTCTCTGTGTGGTGTGTGTGTGTGTGTGTGTGTGTGTGTGTGTGTGGTGTGTGTGTGTGTGTGTGTGTGTAATATAAATATACAAATATTCTCTCTCTCCCTCCCATCATCTATCTATCTATCTTTTATCTATCTGTTACCTATCTATCTATCTATCTATCTGTCTATCTTCAATTTTTTTTTCTTTTTTATCTATCTACCCATGCCCACATCCTCGTACCCCCCGGGGGGGGGGGTTATTAAACAGAGCTGACCACTCTGACTGTTAGACACCTTGTGACCTCCCTTGCAATTTTAAATGGATCCTCAAGCATAGGGTCAGATATCTCCCCCCACTGTTCATACTGTTCATCTGATACATTTCGTTTTTCAGCAACATCTTTCTCTGGCACACTTTCTTTTGTTTACCATCTATCCTTCGCTGGCTGCTTTGGGGCGCTGGTGGATTCTATTTTTTTAACCCCAGGTGGTGAGAACACCGCAGAATTAGAGACTGACGTATGTTTTTAATCGATTCTAAGGGCTCAATAAAACTGTTGGCCGTGCTTCCTATGAAGTCCAGTTCGTGAGGAATAGCCTCGGAACAGGCGATGTGAACGGTTCTGTTTGGGGGAATGGATGACTATGATTCCCTTAAGATACTAGTGAAAGAACTGATATTGTAATGTACTTCTTATTTACTTTGTTTAGAGTTGTTAAACCACACCTATATCACCTTCCTTTAAATTCCAATCCCTGATACTTGTAATGTACTTCTTATTTTACTTTGTTTAGAGTTGTTAACCCACACCTGTATCCCCTTCCTTTAAATTCCAATCCCTGGTACTTGTACTTCTCCTTTGTTTAGAGTTGTTACCCACACCTATATCACCTTCCTTTAAATTCCAATCCCTGATACTTGTAATGTACTTCTTATTTTACTTTGTTCAGAGTTGTTAACCACACCTATATCACCTTCCTTTAAATTCCAATCCCCTGATACTTGTAATGTACTTATTTTACTTTGTCAGAGTTGTTAATCCACACCTATCTCCCCTTCCTATAAAGTCCAATCCAACGGACGAATGAATTCAGAACAGGTATGAAAGGTTATGTTAAAGGGAATGTGGGTTACCATCATTCCCATGAGCTGCTTGTGAAAGAATTGATGTTAGCAATGCACTTCTCTATTTCACTTTGTTTAGAGTTGTTGCTCTACACCTATACCCCTCACGACTGAATTGTTCAGCATTATGCAATGTGTAGACATAATTATGTGCTCCCTGTATGTGTGCGCACCCAGTTGTATCTAACGAGATCTTTTTACTCTTTAGAGCACATTTAGAAAAAAAGTTTATCGTGTTTTAATGTTATCAATGATGTCGGCTCGTTTAATCGTTGGACTTTTTATGCACATATGCATATCTTCAATTTTGAAACATTACCGAGTATTGATCGAGCTATTTCACTCTGTCTCGCTTTGATGCGGTCGTCTCTATTAATTTCTGTTTCAGATTCAGGTACAGGAGCTGGCCCTTGGCACAGACACACCTTTCGGAACAAGGACAGAAAGCAAGTCAACAAATACACGGAACTCAAAAGTGTTACACGTGCCCCTCCACCTAACCACCTGTTGACTTCAACGTTCTGAGAACACACAGGGATGCCGGATACCCGGGTGATGACAGCACTCCCCACAGTACCCAGAGACAGGAGTCTGTGAGAACTCTGTGCTGAAACAGTTGTGGGCAGTCACTGTTTCTGGTGAGATGGTGGTAGGTTAGTTTGACTGGAAGACCCGCCACTGACAACTGCATCCATCCATCACAGACACACGGTGAACGGGAATTCTGAGATGTTTTCAAACTGAAACCCTTACATGCCAGACTGGCACGTGACGGCCGGAAAAGCTCTCGCCGAACGACAGGCGTGGGCGAGGGATGCGGGGAACACGACAGAGCGGCCGTGTGTTGTGCCCCCGCAAGAGACTACCCCATGACATGGCAGCAGGCCAGGCGAGACAGCCACACCTTACCCACCGATGATCTTCTCCAGCCACCGAGACAAGCCAATGAAAAGGCAATCAACCGACGGGTCCACTGCAACGCCGGGCCGCCGCCCTCGTCACCGTTCGCCCTCCCTCTCCTCCCCTCCTCCTCCTCTCCCGAGCTGCGCGTGCTTTGGCACGGGCCTTTGCTTCCACCACAAGCACGCGCTTACCTGGCGT
Source organism: Conus betulinus (assembly GCA_016801955.1). Lineage (NCBI taxonomy): Eukaryota > Metazoa > Mollusca > Gastropoda > Neogastropoda > Conidae > Conus > Conus betulinus. The sequence goes on along the minus strand of JADBJO010017280.1, from coordinate 4,519 downwards.
GAGACTTCGACACTACGTCACCCTTCCTGACCACGTGACCCCGGTGCTGCGCATGCTCGCTAGACGTGGGACGAAGCCCATCCAATTCTCAATGATGTCTTGGGTGATATGGACAGACTGGGGTGTGTGCCCGGGGTGAGAAACGGAGGTGCCACTCATCTCGGCTCCTCCCGAAATCATGCAGACTGTCTGTGAGGAACTGAACAAATGTAATGTTCGGAAAACTTTCATTTGAAAAAAAAAAAAAAAAAAAAAAAAATCGTTTCGCCAAATAACACTGAAAATTAAATTTCTTCGTCGTTAAGATAAGGTTATATTCCGTTTGTTTGGTTATATATTGTGGCAACAGTTATTCAACAGCCGCCGTCTTCACAGTTTGAAACATAAAGGATTGAGACAACAAAAGAAACTTGTTGGTCATCAAACACGACTAAACGGCCAATTGGAAAGGAAAGAAACTACCATATCCTTACGCGTGAAATCCCATTTCTCTGGGGCAGATAAAAAAAAATCAGCTCCCATGTCTTCCTTACGGTCAAACAGAAGTTTAGTTCACGTCTTCATGGAAGAGTTCTGCATCCATCGAGTTTCAATTCTGGCGGAAATTGTCGTCAGCTGGTACTCCTGTGTGTACTTCGGTGTGACGACGAGAAGAACACGGCGGGGCTTGTTACTGTGTGTGAGTGTGTTTTCCTATCTTTATCTAACCGTGCGATTCGTGCTTCTTGTATTACCCGGTTCCCAAAGAACAGGACGACCTTCAACAACATGAATAAGGAGACAGTAAACCATCTTATAACTGCGCTTATCATGGTAAATTACTAAATATATTGAAGCCAATTTTCGGACTACGTGCTTTCAGTTTCGAAGTGAATGTGGCTTTGTTTGCGGGGATCCCGATTCAAGATGAAAAAAAAATGTTGTCCATAAACATCAATGTGATATAGTGATTAATGGAAAAAAAAATCTTCGTTCATGATGTGGAAGAAGAAACGAAAAATCACACAAGACAGGTTTTTTAGATTTTGCACTGTGGTGTTTTAAAAAAACATTTGTACATGCACACACACACGTGTTGGTTTACTGAAACGACTGTGACTCGAAACGGATTACGGAAGAGCGATCGCGCATGTGTGTACGGTGCGGGTGTTCCTGTTCCGGGGTCACTGAAGCGCTCTTCTTCTTACGTCGCCTTCGTCGTGTTGTGAGGATCGTTTCCTTGTGGAAAGCCTACATACATCGAAAACGTTTGTGAAATTACTGCTCCGTGCTGCTGACAAAAGATTGTCTCTTTGGGTTGGATGGAAAATACCTACACCACCAGTGGAGTCTGGCACCTCGGTCTTTGACCACAACGATAGCAGCAGCAACAGCACAGCAGCAGCAACAACACAGCGTCGACCATTCAGGTTCACCAGGGAAAAGTTGCTTCCCAGAAAGTCTCTGCAAGCTTTGTGGTCGGCGGCGAATAGTGGACGCTGTTCCTGAGTCGTCCCAGCGGACACCATCTTGTTTCCGGTCGTCACCACCCCCAACCATCACAATTACCTCCCTTACTACCGCCACAGCCGCCACCCCCCGCCCCGTCCTCCCGTCCACCCACCCACCGCCCCGCCCCCCTCCCGACTGCCACAAAACCACCACACCTCCGTCCTGCACCATTCGTGTTCCCACCCCACCAATCCCAAACCCCAACACCACCACCCACCAGCCAGCACCACCGCCAACGACCCCCCCGCGCACCGCCCCGCGTCGCTTCCGGTCTTTGGCCCGCTCTCTTTCCGTCGTCGATGGTGGGTGTGGTGGTGGGGCTGGGGCGTGGCCGGGGCGGGGGTTAGGAGGTGAGGGGGTCGGGCCGCGGCGGGAGGGTGGTGGTGGCGGGGGGTGACGGAATGCAGGGGAGGGAGGGGGTGCCCCTCAGGCTGCTGTTGTTGTGCTGTTGATGGCGTTGGCTGGCTTGGCGCGCGCTGTCGGGGACGCGGCAGGAGTCGTCCTGGCGCTGTGGATAGACCGAGAACAGGTGGAGCTTCTGATAGGTCAGTGCGCAGCCCCTCTCGCTGTGTCTGTCTGTCTGTCTGTCTGTCTTTCCGTCTGTCCGTCTGCCGTCTGTCCGTCTATCTATTTCTATATCTATCTATCTATCTATCTATCTATCTATCTATGTGGATAGACCCGAGAACAGGTGGAGCTTCTGATAGGTCAGTGTGGCAGCCCCTCTCTCTTCTGTCGTCTGTCTGTCTTTCCGTCTGGTCCGTCTGCGGTCTGTCCGTCTATATCTATTCTCTATCATATCTCTATCTATCTATCTATCTATCTATATATATCATATGTGGATAGACCGAGAACAGGTGGAGCTTCTGATAGGTCAGTGGCGCAGCCCCTCTCTCTGTCTGTCTTTCCGACTGTCCGTCTGCTGTCTGGTTCGTTTATCTATTTATCTGTCTGTCTGTCTGTCTATCTATCTATCTATCTATCTGTACGTCTGTCTATCTATCTATTATCTATCTGTCTGTCTTTCTGTTTGTCTATCAGTCCATCATCTCTGTCTCTCTCCTTCTCTCTCTGTCTCTCTCTCTCTAACTCTCCTAACTACCTACCTACCTACCTACCTACCTACTACCTAACTGTCGGTCTGTTCTGCCGTCTGTTGTTCTGTCTGTCTGTCTGTCTTTAATCTATTTGTATCCGTCTGTCTATGCCTGACTTTCTGTCCACCTCTCCTTCCACCTCTCCTCTGATTGCTGTCCATTCAAATCGATACATCCACGATCTGACAACCAAATTAGACATATCTACTGTCTGTCTGTCTGTCTGTCTGCCTGCCCGCCTGTCTGTCCCGACCGTCCGGTCCACTGTCTGTCTGTCTGACTCTGTCTCTGTCTGTCTGACTCTGTCTGTCTGACTCTGTCTGTCTGACTCTGTCTGTCTGACTCTGTCTGTCTGACTCTGTCTGCCTGTCTGTCCGTCAGTCCGTCCGTCCGTTCGTTCGTTCGTCCGGTCCATTGTCTGTCCTGACTCTGTCTCTGTCTGTCTGTCTGTCTGTCTCTGTGGTCTCTGTCTTTCTCTCTCTCCTCTCTCCTCTCTCCTCCTCTCTCTCTCTCTCTCTCGCTCTGTTTCACATATCCTAGCTGGCTAAACAACTGCCTGGCAACGTGCTTCATTTTGTTTCGTGTCGCGTTCGTCCACACAGCGTGTTGACAATGTGGCCAGTACTGCTGCCAAGCCACCGATTTTCTGACTAGACGGCAAACGAAGGAACCCGAACACACTATTCCGGCCAGACAATGCCAAGTTTCACCAGACAAGGCGCTAGAGAAGCGCCCGCGACCCGACACCACTGAGCGAAAGCTGGCACAATTGTCCAATTTCCCCGACACTGTCCGGTTTTCTTCACGTGTTGCAGGTGGCAACTGACACGGGTCATGGCGTAGGCTTTTTTCAGTCATGATCATAGATATATTCAGTTCATTTCAATTCAGTTCAATCAACTTTATTGTCCATCGGGAAATTTTTTCTTCTGCTCCACATCATTTCACAGGTAGATAAGACATTACAAAAAAGACATTATAAAATTGTTACACAAAAGCCGTTGTTATTACATATATTTGTATATACATCAAACACTCGTACACCCCTCTCCACCCCCCACACACATGCACACACACACGCACACCGTCCCCCCCCTCCCTCTACACACACACACACACACACACACACACACACACACACACACACACACACCACACACACGCATACACACATGAAATAAACATTAAGCCATAAGACATAGAAAACATTATATAGATGATACAAACAATACATAAAAACACAAACTCACCCGCACCAATGCCCAAACACTAAAAACACACACACACATGCGTAAACCCCCTCCCCCCCACACACAACCACATACACATTCACACACACACACACAACACACACACACACACACACACACAACACACACACACACCCACACAGAGTCATAGTCACAGTAAAAGCATAATATTGCAGACTGAATTGTTAATGTCTGAGAGACAAGGGTCATATACAAAAAAGAAGTACTGTCATTTATTTATTTATTATTTATTTATCTATGCATTTATTTAATCATTTGACTAATTCATGTCATTCATTTATTTTTATTTATACAAAATCAACAGAAGACACAGCTTATGATCCTACTGGTCCTTCGCTGTTGCTGGATGTGTACAATGGAATCTGGATGCTGTGTAAATAACAGGTGTTCCTTTTCTCTCCTGCTTTTCTCCCATCTCTCTGTGTGTCCCGTCAATACACGCAACATACACACAACAAACACACGCGAGCGCGCGCACGTGCGGCTCCTCCCCTAATCCTCCCCAAAGACACACAGAAACATGCGCGTGCATACGCATGCAATAAAACGCACGTACACATGCATGTAAGCACACATTATTTTGCTTCTCGTTTTTGCTTATATTGATAATATCAGCATCACAGAAGAGTGTCTGTGCTTTTCCAGATCACAGCTTTTTTT
>JADBJO010017279.1:0-38111 GCA_016801955.1 Conus betulinus | reverse complement strand
CTCAAAACACCGCAAAATGGGGGGACATGTGTTCAACACACCACATACGCAACACGCATAACCCAACACCCACCCACACACAAACCCATAACACCACACCACCGATTACAGGCGCACTTATTCAAAGTTCCATCAGTGGCAAGCATACTAAAACAATGCCGTTTTGCTGCAGTACATTTAAAAAAAAAAGTTCAGGTTCAAGAATACAAGACACAGCATTTAAAGATATCATGGTTGAAGAAGGCTTTCCTAAAGAAAGTAGAAAAAGTATGTTTTTTAACTCTGACTGTGATTCTTAGATAATGTGGCCAGGTCACGTAAGCTATCAGGAAGAGAAGTCCAACGAGTGAGGCGCACTACTAAAAAAATGCTAAATGCTCTCTCACGACTTGTTCTTTAAACAAGCGCCTTAGGGATTTCCAGAAGTTTTTTGCTGAAGATTGAGCGAAGAGACCAAAGAAGTTTGATAGGTGAGACAAGAGAAAAGCAGAATAAAAGGATACTGTGGGAGGTCCCAATTCAAAAAAGTAAACGATAGGCAAAAAGAACAAAAAACACCAAACTTGGCGATTTTTGAACTGCCAATTTCGAATTTTTGATGGGAAAGCCAGTGGAGTTCCCACGCAAACAAAAAAGGTGTCATAGGCTCATTTGTACGCTTTTTGAGGGAACAAAGCCGAGCTGCCAATGTTTTGTACCCTTTGTAAAAACCATGCACAACGCTGTTCTGAAAAAGGAAAAGGGGTGTTCCTGGCTAAACCCACAGGAGTTACAGCGTTAAATGGGGGGACAAATTACCATGACGGTTGATTGAGGGCCTGAATTGTTTGCCTCTGTGTGGTCGGGTGTGTCGGTGGTGGGGGGGGGGTGGAGTTGTTTTTGTGTTGGGGGGAACGTGGAGTGTGGTGTGTGTTCTACCAGGTATAAAAAACCTATCTGTCTTCCGAGAAGAAAAAAAAAATGAGCGTAAAAAAATTACAGGGATACATGAAAAGGCAAAAAAAAATTCCCTCCCGTTATGAAAAACCCAAAAAACAAGTTAAGACAAAAAAATTAAAGCAAAAACGTTAAATCTTCAGTACCCATTCATGTTTAGGTCGCGCGTGCACAACAGAGGAAAAAACAGAAAAACAAATATTCCCCAAAAAGTTTCGGGACAAGATTCCACCAAACAAACGTTAACCGTCTTCTACGCTTGTCTCTAAAACAAAAACTTTTATTAGTTAGAAAACAAAATATTTACTTATCTTTACCCCTAAAGAGGATGAAGGGACAAAAGTGTTTTCTTCTGCCAAGTTTGACCATCATCCTCCCTCAAGCAGTTGTCAGCTTCCAAAAAGGAATGTTAGTGGCCAAAAACACAAGTAAAAAAAAGGGATGGACCAAAAAGGGAGACAAAAGAGGGTTTTTGAGTTGCTTGAAAAAAAAAACCAACGGTAAAAAAAGGTTTACTATAACTTTACAGGGGGGGACAATCTCTCTAAGGGCGGGCTCAAAAAACCACCAGGAACTGCACACCCATTTGAAAATACGGGGGTTGTCATTTTTGTGCCAGGGCGGATTTTTCTGCCAAAATGGGGCTGGACCCAGGGGTGATAAAATTTATATATCAGAGGAATCACTAGCAATAAAACGATGACCAAGAAAATGGGGTACCAAAAAAACAAATTACTAGCCTCTGAGGAAACACAGTTATAAAAAACCAAAACGGCACAAAAAAAAAATCCAGGACAAACACAAACGAAAAACCAAATAATGATGAAGGCAAAGAACACCATTAAACACACCAAACTCCAAAAGAAAACATGAAACAAAAGACAAATCACATGTTCAAAACCATAATAACAATCCCCTCCTGCCAACTGGAATGAATATCTTTTACTAAGGCTTTTCTTCCTCAATAACTTTTCAACTGCCAAACAGACTTTTTTTCATTTAGTTTTTTTTTTTGTATAACCGATTTTTGCCCTGTTTCTCCCAACTTAATCTAAATCAACTTTTTTTCAAAAAATTCTTTTTTTTTGTTAGGACCTGTGTGAGTTGGGATGGATGCTAAAAGGAGAGGAAAGCAGACTGAAAAAAAAACAGTTCCCGAATCTCTGATTGTTAACGTACAATATTCAAAGATTTTTGGCCAACAATTGACCAAACAAAAACACGAAACAAAAGAAAAAAAAAAAAAACTGAAAAACAAAAACAAAAACAAAAACACCAAAAGTTAAGAACCAATTTTTTAAAAAAGACAAAGGACAAACAGAAAAAAAAATAACGAAATCACAACAAAGCTTTAAATTCCAAAATAAATATAATACAAATTTCAGGGTTGTAAAATTAATCCTGCTGGAGTGTAATAAACAGTATTAATACAGACCATCAAATTGTTTTGTGACAACTATTTCCCCTCGAACAGATTTGTGTCCACAAAACAACAATTTATAAAAAAAAAAAATGCCCAAAACAAACAACGCATTCTTACAAGCCCAGGTCCGCATATGAAATGACGGAGAAACCGGGAAACCAACAAGGATATTAACACATTTTTTTTTTATTTTTAAGAAAGCCAGGGGAATAATTTACATCAAACAGGAGGAAACATGACATGATTGACAAAAAACAAAAAGCCAGGAGCATTTATTCAAGCACAGCCCGGAGGATCAAATTTTTAGCTTATGATAATACATAACATAATAAATGTTATTACAGTCTGGACTTATGGTAATTAAAAAACAAAGCCCTGGACCACGTTTTTTTACTTAGACAGTCAGGAAATTATGCAAACACCCCTTATAACCAAAAAACGGAACATTTGTCCCCACGACAGCCCAGGAATTTACGAGATCCAAGGGACAGCGTTCGTCCCAGTTAATTAAAGGGACAATTCGGGGATGGGGGATACACACAATGGGAAATTATCAAAAGACCATTATGAAGGACAACCACAAGGATATGGATTTTTAAAACATTTTTTATAAAGGGGACCGCAATTGCAAAGGATCATCCATTATAAAAACAAAAAAGCACATTTACACAACGCAAGCCAGGGAGTAAGTAAGCATCCAAGACAAAAGTCCAAAATAAATCTATTTACACATCCCCGAGAATATCATAATCAAATGAAGTTCCTACATTTTTTAGTTTTTAAACAACACCCAGGAAACACCATATTTCGGACAAAAAAAGTCATAAACAACTTATTTAAAACACAAAGCCAGGAATACTGATATCAGACACAAAATCAATAATTAAATTTCCCAAACTTGTACCTTTTACCCTTTTTTTCCCTGGTTCATTGGCGAGGGGAGGGGGGGAGGGGGGGGGGGGAACCAAACCGTCTTTTGGTACCAAGGAATAAATTAAAACTGTTTTTTGTTTCTTTTTTTGTCAGGTGGCACAACATGATACCTGCTTGGCTCGTTTATTCTCACTCCCGTTCAATTTTGTTGGTTTTTAAAGGTTCAAAGCGTTACACAGGTTGGATTTTTTCAATTTTTGTTTCCTGGTTTTGGCCTTTTTTTTTCTCGACATGTCGGGACACGTAAGTTTCCAATTTGTGTTTTTTTTTTTTTTGTTTGTTTTTTTTTTTTTTTTTTGTTTTGTTTGTTTGTGTTTTTGGCCCTTGCTGTTTCCCCCATCTTCTTGGGCACCATCAAGTGGGACAAGTGCAAACCCCATGTCCGCTTTATAATTCTGACACCCCGTCCTATGAACGAGTCACTTTGGAAGTCCCAAGTCCCAACCCAAAAAAAAAAAACAGTCCCCAAACCCATCGTGTAACAAAAAACTGTGTCACAAACCCCCCTCTACACCCTTTACCCCCCCCCTCCCCCTCTCTCCCCTCAATCCTCCCCTTCCCGTAGCAGCGTGATACAGCAAAAAGTTTTACATCATGTCTCAAAACCATGTATAGTTGCCTGCAGAAAAACATTTTAAAAAATAGCAAACCATCCTCCCATTCTCCCCACCCCTACTTTCAAACATCCCTCCTCTTACTACACAGCATGGAGCTGCCCAGCGTTAACACGATATAAGTTAGAAATTAAAAGTTTTTTTACATCATGCTGTTGAAAAACAACACCTGTCTTCCCCCTCCCCTTGTCTCTTTTCTTGCATGGATCTAAACTTTCATCCACGATTTTCGACTAAGTTTGTCGGCACACTACAAGAGAATCCCCTCCTTACTCTCACTCGTTACCTTTCCCCCTTCCTCTCCCCCCCCCCCCCCCTCCCCCCCCCCCTCTCTTCTTTTAATAGTCACCCACCCACTTGCGGATGGTCCCACACACATCTGGGTCGGTGATGACAAAATTTTTTTGGCCAAGAACTTTGCTCCATTAGCATTTCAATTCTAAAGAATGTGTTGCATAAAATCATTGGTCATTTGATCCTCGGTGCGCGGCACAAAGAAAAAAGTTTTTTGTTCCCTTTGTTTTGTGAATTGGCCAAAATCCCCAATCAAAAGGGAGCAAAAATGGACTGAGAAGACGGCTCCTCCCTCTCATTGCCTGGGTTGTGACAAGCCGATCTTGGGGGAAATTGTTTTTTAGGAATAGGAACCACTCTCTAGAGTTTAGAAAATACCAGGGGACATGTAGTGTCAACAACTTCACTGACTCTCATCAAGGACTGCCTGTAGATCAGAACAAGTGAAAGGAAAGGGCCATGGTTATCTTCTTTCCCTTGCTTTGAATCCCAAAGTCTATATAATCACTGATTCTTCCCCTAATGTAAGTGTAAAAACCACAAAACTATGTGTGTTACATTTTCAAAATCTAGATGCATTGGATTAGCATTATATGCCCATGTGGTTTAGCAGCAGTGGTAACTTTTGTTTTTTTGAGACATTTTTATCAAAAATAATGAAATGAATGTTCTTCTGGTGTAGTAGTAAGTTTTTGCTTGCCCCCACCATGTGGTATAAAAGCTATATCACCATGTGGGTTATGATTCTTTGTTTAGCAAAATCTGACCACTATTCTTTGTGTTCAACCTGACAATGACTTTTGCCAGTATGCAGTTCTCTCTGTTTATTATGATGATAAATGAATGATAAACTTAGATCAGAAAAAGAAAAACAGTATGCCTGTACAAGGTGAAAAAAAACTGCTAAGCTGATTTATAAATACTGGTGGATTGTTGGAATGTTAGTGTATGACTTTTAAGTCTACACCACCATGTGTACTTGGGCTAAGTGTGTATTCCAAGTTAATAACAATTTTAATTCATAAGAAACTTTGAAGAGTTATTTTCACTGAAACTGTTTTTAGCATTGTATTATTGACTCCTACCCTTTTTGTAAGCTTAACCCAGCCTTCAAAAACAAAAATAAAGTGGTGAGATTGATAGTTATAGTAGAAACTCTACAAATAGAGCAAAAACATTTGCTGAATGAGTTCTCACACCGCTTCTGAAAGATAGAGGGGCCAATGTGTGAACTCAACAAGCCAGACTCTCAGCAACCTTAACTACACACCAGGTTCTCTTTATCACAGACCTGGGACCATGGTTACGCTACAAACTGTGGCTAAACCATAACAGTGGCTACCCCCGAAACCAGGGCTTATGCCATACCCTGTGGGCTATGACATAAATCTCTGGGGTTACCCTACAAAACACGGGGCAAGACAGGTCGTGAAGACACACCACAGCCCAGCACTACAGCAAACAGGGTCTACACAGCAGTTTCAGTCACCGGCCCTAAGAGAGAGAGATCAAAACTATCCTCTCCAACTTAAGTAAGTCAAAATTATACCAATTGGACTTCAATTCAACCAGTTCACTCAGAAAACTATCCCTTTCTTAATGATGAAAACAGTGAGAACATGTGTTATTATTACCACTTTGGCAACTACACGGGGTGTACACAAGTGAAGTGGATGTGGATGTAAAAAGAGTATGCATTCAGAGTAACATTGGACCATGTCCCTCTGTATTCGACTTAAACTCTGCCTGTAGAAGAACAGACATATATATATTTACCAGTGTGTAAAGCAAGTAAAAGTTGATGTGTGAAAATTGGCACTTAACTTGTGTCAGTTCTCTGTTGTTCAAATCAGTGTTGAATGTTTTTGAACTTCTCTCTTTAATTCTGCCTCTCAAGTGCTCCAAGTACTTTAAAAAGTACAAGCCCAAGGAAAACTTATCTCAGAGCCACTATTGAGTATTTTACAGTCCCGGGGGAACCAAATATACAATTTTCTTTTTGATGACTGGTACTGGAAAGTTGCTCCTTCATCGCTGGTTAGAGAGAGGTGGTGGTGTAAATTTTAAATATAGTTCTTTAAAAACAAAAAATATTCCTAGTCCTTCCCCTAGAGGACCCACTGACCACTCCCAACTCTTGTCACACCGTCCCACCAACCACAGCCCTGTCAGTTCCCCCTGCTGCAGCTCGGAGCAACAATCAATCGATAGGGAGCAGTCAGTGTGCCAAGTCATTCAAGAGAGAGGCAACCCCTATTGGAGGAGGAGGACACACTGCACTGTTTCCGAGTCACTTTGGTGTATTCAGTGGCACCTGTTCTGATCCAGGACACCACCTACTAAGCCCCTACTGATGACAATAATTGGTTGTAGTCGCGGAGTAGTCCGGATCCGGCATGAGTGACCTCTCTCCCTCCCAAGGGGCGCCACCAACGTCCATCCAATAACAGCCCCCATGGCGACTCGCCAAATACCATGTTACCCCGACAGAACCAAAGCAAGGCCCACAGGATCGTGGAGAGGAGGGACATCAAAACTGAGGTCACCATGAGAGCTTGGGCATCTATGAGCCAGCCACAGAAATCTCTGAGAAACTTTTAATTTTTTTACTGATCGACTGATCAAAAATGAGGACGATGGAAGAATGGATGCTACAGATTTCCATTCCAGTCTGCGACGGCATGCATAGGGACAAAACTGTATGCTTCCTTTCATAATATATCCCAGTGGTCAACAAGATGCATGTGCTGGTCAAATGAATGTAGCAGCAACAACTCTCAGAAAAACAATAACTCCCAGACAGCTCCTTAAGTGGATGAAAGTTCGACTGTGGTGGTCCCAGTCTTCCTACTAACTGAGTCCGTTAGCAAAACTCAACTCTGGGGTAGAGCTGGTCAGGGCAGGAGAAAAAATTCCACATGGCCCACTGACTGATGGGAAATCGAATCCACAACCCTCCCAGCCGGGAGTCCAACAAACACACTAACAAGCTTCGCCAGAAGCAGCTTAAGCTGGTTATTTCTAAATCTGACTTTATGACGATCTAATTGCACTTAGTATATGTATTTTTTTTTGGATTTTCACCTATATGAGCGCCTTGTTGTTGTGTTTTTTGGCCTTGGTTGTTTTTGTGTTCATTGTTTTGGTTTGTTGGCCCATTTTTAGGCAAAATCAATGCCAAAAAAAAATGTCAAAAAAAAACTTGCGTGAGTAGTGTGTAAAAAGTTCAACTTTTTTAGGAGAATTTGCTGTTTGATTTCAGCTATATTTTTTTATTTTTGAAATGCTTTTTTATGGCAAGATTGGAAGGGTTTCGATTTGGGAACGCGGTTTCAGGGGGGGTAATTTGAAATTTTTTCTTGTGCTTTTTTTGTTCTTTTTACAGTAGACATGATTCAGCTTTCAGTTGTGCTTTCAGCTTTCAGGGGCCATTGCTCCCTGACCCCACACGAAGAAGTTTTGTCCCCCTGCAGTCAGCCCCAGGTGTAGATCAGTGGAGGTTGGGGGGGGAGGGCGCGGAGCTCTGTGTAAACCCTCCCTTTTTTTTATGCTTGGTCCCAGAACTGTCACTTGCGTGTTGGTCACTCCTTTTCAACTTTCGCTGCTTCGCAGTCCTGTTCTTCACATGTGGGTGGCCACGATGGATTTCAGAGCTGTGTGCTGCTGAAGGTTGATGTATGCAAATGAGGGGCCCCTACAAAACATTGAAATTCAAAACAACTATGTGCAAGTAGTAGTGTCCACTTTCGGCTCCTGAATGATTCAAGGGATTATGTGCGGTAGGCATCGCTGGATTGCCTGCCCTTGTTTTCTTTTTTTCGAACCAAAACTAACTTACTGCCCTTTCTTTTGATTTATCCCAGTCTTCTAAGTGTTCTGTAAGCATAACAAGTCGTCTGGTCATCAGTGTCCAGGGGAACCGACTTCCTTGTAAGCCTTTTCTGAAACGTTTGTACAGCAGGTTCCAATATGTTACAAGACTGTTTACATTGGTGTAGGCTGGTACAACTGTTGGTTTTTTTTTCTTCTACGTAAGATATTGAAAAACTATGACAATAATTCCCACTAACGGGTACCATCCTGTACTGATATTTTAATACCAAATAATAAATAAAACACTGGACCCACTTGAAAGGCATCTGGAGTGTCAACTTTGTTCTTAAACAAAAACACCATTAAGAATAGTCAGCTTCGCAAATAAAACGCTCTATGCTCTAAAAACGCCCGTAAGGATCATGAAGGAAGAATTAAAAAAAAAAAATGGGATGCCAGGTGCCAGGGAAAAAAACAAAAGATTGCTTTTTTGGTAAGACGGTGCGATGAGCCCTCTCTCTCTCCACACACCACTGAAAAACTGAAAATTATTTATTGTCAGATTTAACTCATGGATTTGTACTGACCAATTCTCCTCTCCATACAAACACACACAAACACCACACACACACACACACACCACACACACAACACACACACACACACACGACGGGGTAGAGAGTAGTAATGGATTTTTTCCTTTAAAAAAAAAAAAAAGTGCTAATATTATATAGAAAAGGCATTGTTCTTGTGTTGTTGTTGAGTGTTTAAAAGGAAAACAGACTTCATGTTCTCCCTCTCAGCAACAATGGTCCTAGTACAACGATCAAAAACTTTCAAGATAAAAGACATGTCTTTTTTTTACCAATCCAAAAACCAACAAATTTGTCAATGAGGGCCCATTTTTAGTCATTGAATTGTAGTATCAAGTTGACTGAGAGAAAAGTGGTAGCCTTTATTATGTTTTTTCCGATTCCCGATTACATGACTAACTTGGTGCAAATAAACCCAGTTACCTGGTACACAATCTTTTCACATACACTTTTCACGAAGTCAGGGGGGAAGGAAGGGAATGGCTAACATAATGCAAAAAAAAATTGTTTACTTTAGCTAGATTACTGATGCCCATTGTTCATTGCTGCAAACAAAACAACAATGATTGTAGCCAGCAAGGTGATTATTTTAGATTACAACATCCTAAAGATGATGCAATCATTTGGCCTCTGTGAAAAAGTCAGTGGTACCTAAAACTGTGGTAACAACAGTCTCTGCAAATTCTTTGGGACACTGAGCCAAGCCACAAGTGCCCACATGTGTGCACAACATGGTGAAAGGATTTAATTCTTCTCTCTCGCAAACTCGCTCTCTACATGTGTGTGCGCGTGAGCGCAAGGACAATGTGCACAGTATACCAGTCTCATCCATTCATCAGTCAGTGCTGATTCTAGAAACAGCATCAAGTTTAACATCACCAATTCTGGAGAGAAAAAACTCTGTAAATAGTGATTACTGATGGCGATGACTACACATACAGTTTAAAACCCAAACACCATTTCGCGCGAGAATCGTCGCTCACTGGGAAAGTGGTGCGCAGAGAAGGAAATTGCGGGCTGGAAAATTGTATAAAAGAATGTGCATCCATGCATGCGTGCATATGGTCATGTGTGTTGGTGTGTGTGTGTTGTGTGTGTGTTTGTGTGTGTGTGTGTGGTGTGTGTGTGTTTGTGCACACGTTGCGTGCCTGTGGGGATTATCTCTGTGGTGTGGTTGTGTGCGTGGTGCAGCGCGCGCACTGCGTTCAGCAAATATGTGCAAAGTGCGGCGTTCATCTTCTCTTGGTGTGTTGTGTGATCTGTTTCGTGCGGCGCGCGGACCACACGTCGATTGTGTTTGTGGTGCTGGTGTGTGTGTGGTGCGCGCTGCATGTTCACAAGTACAGCTCTTATGTTATGTGAATACTTTGTACAAGACTGATCTCTTCTCCATGGTTCTCATTTGTTTATTTGGAATGTCTAACCGTTTAAGGTGTTCACTTTTGTCTTGGGAGTACTCGAATCGGTGTTCAGAGAGGGCTGTGTTGTTTCATTTGTTGTGTGATTAGTTATGGAGAATTAAATAAACACAGAAAAAAAAACTGTATTTTGGAAATTGTGTGCACCACCAAGGCCCAGATGGCAGGGATGGACACGTCTCAATCACTGACCTCATTGTAAACATGCTTGGTATCTCTTGTTAAACCCATTATTTTGCATCTGTTACTCTTTTGCACTCGTTTCACACAGACTTATCTTCTGTACACAGTTCTAGAGTTCAAACCCTTTTAACAAAACAGCCCCATTTCTTCCTTTGTGCTTCATCATAAAATCTTCTTTGTTTGTTCTTACCCCTTGTTAACCCATTTTTTCTTTTCATAAAAGCTTTACTTCACACTGGATCTCTGTTTACTATTCTTAACCCTTGGTTCATTCCATTCTTCCTTTTGCTCAGTGATCTTAGTGTATCTTATATTATTACCCCCTATATTATTATTATTTACCCCTTGTCAAAACTTTTGGAACCCCTTTTATTCTTTCCTTTACTTCCGGGTTTGTGATCTTCTGTTACTGTGGCTGACCTCACCCTTTTCAAGCACCCATTTGTTGTTTTGGGCCTGTTGAACGTGTTCGTCTATTACGGTTCTTTATCGCCTTGTTCACCAATTGCTTAATCAATGATCTTTTGTTTCTCTGTTCTTACACCTTGTTCGTTCATTTCTTCCTTTGCTTCATCAATTACACACTGTTCTGTTTCTGTTCTTACCACTGCCCTTGTTCACAATCATTTCTCCTTTTGCTCAATCAATGATCTTTTATAACTGACCTTCTAAACCACCAGTTCTTTCTCTACTTGTCCATCAAATGATTGTCTGTGCCCCTACATTCTTTACCCTTCTTCCTAACACCATTCCTTCCTTTTGCTTCCACCTCAAATGATGTTTCTGTTCCTGTTCTCTCAACCCCTTTATTAAAACCACTTTATTTTCTTTTGCTTCATCGAGTTATGTTTCTGGTATTGTTTTTTGTCCTTGTTAATCCATTTCTTTCGTTTGTGCTTCATCAATGATCTTCTGGCTCTGCTTTTAGGCTCGCTTGTTATCCCTTGTTAAAACCCTTTCCTTCATCATTGATCCAACTGTAACTTTCCCATCAAATTGTTACTATGTTTCTTTTTACGTTTTGCTTCATCCTCACCATCACCACTATCTCCTTTCGGGGTGTCCTTGCAACCTTGCCATGGTCGGAGGGCTTGCACGGTTCCAGTGGACCCCTTAGGGCTTTGCTGATGGGAGCAATCAATACTTGGACTAGGGTGGTTAGTTGTTGTGAACGCTTCTAGGCCTGTATAGCCAAGTTGCTGTCTGCCTAAGCACAACGTGGTAGGAGTTGATGATGCCCTTGGCAGGGCCTCCATGTCACGAGAAAAGGCTAAGAGTGAGGGGCCCTGACAAATAATAACCACCGTTTTCCTTTGTTTTTCTCCTTATTTTCTGTCTTTCTTACTTGGCTCTTTTCTGATCTTTGTCTTCACCCCTCAGTCTTCCTTTTCATTTCTTTTTTTCTCATGTGGTCTTCTTCCGCACTCTGCGCCTACCTTCCCAGCCCGTGTGACTGTCGTCACCCCTGGGGGACATGCGATCCACGCCAACACCCGCGTGACGCCCCACAGGATAGTGCCTCCACCCCACATCTCCACACTGCGGCTCGGACCCTCCCGACCTCGACATCGGCCCCCCGGTCCTCCCACTCTCGCGCCGCGGTCCGTCCACGCAACCCGACCCGCATACACCCCCCAACAGCGCCCCCACAACTTGAAGGCCTCACACTCGCCCGCTCACGCCCCCCGCGAACACAACCGCCTGCTCACCACAGACCCTCGGCCCCCGGTTTAACCCCCTCCCGCCCCCCCCACCCCGATGCTCCGCCTTTTGACATCCCGGAATCACCCAGCCCCACCCCCACTGAACCCCCCGCCACCCCCCTCTCCCCCCCCCCCCCCCCCACTCATGCCGCCCTCCAAAATGCACGGGATAGGGGTCCCACTCCGGCTCTCCGGACTCGTTGCCGGGTCGGGGCTCCCACCCTCCCCACATGTCTCCTGACGCATGACTACCCGCGCGTCGTCCCCATCGAACCAGTAACTTCCTAGCAGCCAGCCCAGCCCCAGACTCACACCCTTAGTTGGACCACCCTCCCCAAGGCGTGGGTGGTTACAGGGAGAGCAGATAAATTAAACTAAAAATAAAAACACCCCACACCCAACACCCCCACCCCTCCGCCCGGTCCTTCCCAGAACCTCATTCACCTAAAAATCTTCCCCTCCCCCCCCCCCCCCCACCCCCGCAATCCAAAGTGCCTTCCTGTCAGAGCCCACCCCGCTTCTCTACAGGCTCCGAGGTAGACCCTATGCCTCCCCCCTCCGCCCTCGACCCGCGCACACCACCCAGGAAAACTAACTGGCGCCTTTCGGCCTCCACAGCCCACCCCCACAACTGGCCTCCCTGCCCCCATCCGTGGATGCCCGCACACAACGATCGCACCCGAACACAGACCCCCCCAAACAAACCCACCCCCACACCACCCACATAATCTCTCATCTTAAGCCCACCCTCCAATTGGGCCCCCTACCCTCCCGAACAGGCAGCCCTTTAGGGAACCCCCAAGTCCCTCTGCACAACAGCCCCCCCGACGCACCCTCCACACCCCCTTTGGTGAAAAGATTTAAAACGAATGGACCCCCCAACCTTCCTCAGTTCAGGCCAAACACTCCAGAGGGACAACCGCAGAGAAATGCGTCTAGAGCCACAAAAACTGGCTATGACACCCGCCGACACCCCAGCACAATCCAGGGCTGATCCCATCAACCGCCCCCAACACGCGAAACCAAAGGAGGGCCACAGCCTTCTTCGACTGCCACATCCCTAAGCCAAGAGCAGCTTTTGCCCACGACAGAAAGTCAAAACCAGAAACTAGCATCCCAAGGTGTGTGCATGCCTGCCCCTCGGGCCGTGTACACAGACTTCGAACCTGGAACACAGACACCCCCACCCCCACAAAAAACGCTCGCCCCCCTCAACCCCCTCCTTTCTGACACACGCCTCGCACCTCCTGCATTGCCACAGTCATCCCAGAGTGGATTATGTCCTCCTGAATGTCCGTGTTCAGTTGTGTACCATTACGTCATTGATGCCCGGTTTGCCTGCTTCAAGTGCCGAAGGTTTGGACATACCTAGGGATCGCTGTTCGAGCAGATCCCCAGGTGTGTGGTGTTTGCTGCAAAGGCAACCTCCCCTCCATCTGACCTGGGCCACTGCGTAACAGATCCAAGCTCATCTTGTACAATGTGATGGGGGGGGGGCGACCCTGCTCCTCAGTCACTGCGCTGCCCAGTTTGGACCTCGTGAAATGCTATCATCCATACATGTTCAAAACGGGCAAAGACCGCATTTCATTTTTCCAAAGGCCCGGAAGCAGGTCCTTGTAACAGTCTTCTTCCGTCGCTTGACATGCCGCTCCACTCTCGTTGACGCCCGTTCCTCAACACATTCTCGCCTGCGCTCCACACACTGATCCGAGTTATCTCTCTACAACCTCGCGCAAGGAAAAAATGGTCACACCATCCAACCCCCCAATTCCAAAATGGGTCATTGCCCCTGGAACCCCGCTACCCCCACTCACCCCACATCACCACATCCCTACCTCCCCCCACCCTGGTGGGCAATAAACTACCCCACCACCACCTCCAGTTGTGTCCTTTCCTGCCGGCACCACCAACCTCACAAAAAAAAAAAAAAAAACACAACAGAATATTCCCCCCCACCCACCTAAGACACACCCCCTTACATCCCCCTCCAAACCTTTCGAAAGCAGGGCCTCATTGCCAGGCACAAGGAGGGCGCCAATAGACCCCCGACCTCCCCCAGTCCTGGCAGCTGGCCGACCTGAAGGGAGGACCTTAACCTCTCCACAACCCCCCCACTGGCATTTTGCTTGTCCGACTTCAACTCCCCAGTCGTGGGAGCTCACCACCCCCCCCAGGGCACCTCGTGCCACCACGCAGTCTGGACAGCCACTCCACCCCACAAGAATAACCCAGCCCATTTTTAAAATCTACAGATATCAGCCCTTCGCCACATGGATTTTGCAGGCCGACCCTGCGCACTCTGGGAGATGATACGGCACCCCCCCCCCCATTTCTTCTACACTGTTATCCTCTGCACTCATGAGTCTTACTATTTCATTCATTGGAACATGCTGTGGTTTAAATCTATAGCTGTGAGGAAACTGTACTTTGTGTTGTACCCCCACTATAACCTCAGATAGTCAGCTCCACAGGGAAACAAAATTTCAAAGCACGAAAGCCATTCACTCTTTTGAAGGCACTATTCTGTTCCAAACCTGCACAACTTCCATCCATTGGGCTACAGGTTTTGCGTTGCTATTTCCTTATCCAAACCTACCACCCCCACAAACACTTTGCTGCTTTTAGAGCTGTTCGCCTGGCTCCACCCCTCTTCAGCAGGAGCTGCGGAGAGTACGCTTTTTTGTCCATTAAAACCGTTGTTACCAGATTGATCGTTAATTACCACACTTCTTTCCCGTTCGAGATACCACCCCGCCAGGACTCTTGCCCCTTCCAGTCTGATTGACCCCTTAAGGAACTTCCTTGGACCTTTCTTGCGTTGGGATGATTTTGATGGCCCACAACACCTTGGGAAGTAGTGTACATGCGTTCACCTCCCATGGACGGTCAGCTTTCCTGCAGGACGTTGGTCTTTTCAAGAGTTGGAGTTGGCTGTCCTGAGTGGATTGATCTCTACTTGCCACCCCATTTTCCACCAGGTACAATTTTGTGTTTAGATTTTGTCTAATATGGGACCCCTTGTGGTCCTGGACTATGAGTGCGTTTGTCCATGAGGACTGGCATGGACTGACCATGTTCCCATGCGTTTTAAAACACTAACTACTGGAACCGTCCCTGTTCCACAACATAATATAAAAAAGGCTATTTCGAAGTCTTTTTGCTGCAAAAATTTTCAAGGAGCTCAGGGAAATGACATTTTCGACAGTTCCAGCAGAACCAGTAGAATCTCGAACCTGCTTTGACTAAAGTCCCATCCACCCCCCTTGACTACCCACAAAACACACTCTGCTATTCTAAGGTCTCTGATAAACTTCAACAGCCTAAAAAACAACTCGGTACAATTTTCTAAAGGCCAAACAACATCTCAAAAGATATGCAATGGTCTCCAAGGCATCAGGTATTCCATAGAACGATCCTGATGCTCAAGCCATCAGGAAACTCCGGCGTCCAAAACAAAAGACTTTTACAAACGGTGTTAATGTAAAAAATACTCTATGTCTTGAAGAAACTTTGTCACGATTCTGCACTCGGACCCCTCCCTCCCTTCGTTCCAAGCCCTCCCCCCCCCCCCCATCTCCCCCCCCCTCCTCTCCTCACCCCCGCCCCCACCCCACCCCCCCCCCCCCAAACCCCCCCGCGGGCACAACGCTATCATCTACCCTACCCCCCATCCTCCCAGACACCCCCACCCAACCCACGCCTCTGGCCAGTACATCAAGAAAAACAAAGGAGACGGAAACTAACCCCTACAATTCATCAACCTGAACTCGCTGTGCCGTTAATTGGACCAACAAGATGTTGCCAATCTGCTGGCCATCCAGCATTTCAACCACAATCTCGATATCTGTCAATAAATTGCCAGCTTTTTAAGCAAAAAAAACAAAATCAGAAAAAAATCTTCATACAATTCACCATCACACCAACTTGAAGCCTATCAATCTACCGTTTTCAATCGCTGAACTGAAAATCGGCTCTGCAACCTTGCAACATTCTTATGCCGCGGCATCTGCGATGATAGTCTACCAGCTTTGAAAACATCTTCCCCAGGAAGCTGCTCCGACCCCTTCTCAAAGTTTACAAACCAATAAATTGGACCACAGTGCTGCTTTCGCCCTCTCTTGGTGGAAAAGCCCGGCTCTGAACACTTCCAATTCCTATAGCCTGGAAAAAGACCCCTTACCAATCCTTTTCAAACTATTCATTCCAATAGGCTCTGGACCAGCTGACTCATATCACGATAAGCTGATGGAAAAAGGGAATAAAAGATGGTCAACCCCGTACTGATGTGGGAAGCTGGAAAAATGATGGCCTTTACGCCAGATGAACCAATGCGGGTTTTCGGAAAGTAACCACTCAACAGTTGACCATTTAAGTACATCTGGGAAAAAAACCATCCTCAATGCCCCTCATCAAATTCAAACAGCATGTGACGGCGGTACTCTTATCTTCTTTTATCTTGAGGAAAGACATACAACACCACCTGGGAAATCTGGATATCCTTACTGATCTGCACAGACTGGGGTTTCGTTGTGTCAGTCAGGACCTCTCTTTATTCATAACTTTCTGGCTGATCGGCAGTTCTAAGTTGCAATTGGCCCAAGGCTCCTGTCTGAACATCCATGGGCCCTCTGTTGTTGTTTGGGCAGCGATCCCCCTCAGAGATTACTGAACACATACCCTTCCGATAGCCCATCTACAAACCGTCTGATAGCGGACAGCCTTGGGTTCCTGGCTCTACAATGGTTCTTGTTTACTCCAAAACTAATGAAAGATTTCCTATTTTGGTCAAACTCCCTTTCTGCTTTGTGACGGCCAATTTGCAGGGCTGTAATCTCAAGCTCCCCTCAGCTGCTGAAAGTTTTGACCGACACCTTGGAAAAACTAGTGGATTACACCATAGTCGTTTGCGTTCCGTGGGCGGTTCCCAGCCACGTGGGGCATTCGAGGGGCAACGAGGTGGTGACTCAACATAGACCCTCGAGTGCACAAAGGAAAAATGCGCGGTTTGTCTATCCCTCCCCACGCCTCTGGAACCCAAAAAAAAACCAACGGCTTCTGTCCCCAGAGAGCACTCTGGCCCCGCGGCCTGGCCCTTTGCCGCCATGCTCCTCCCCCCTTGTTCCATCACATCCGGCCCCCGCTCTGTCCCTTTTAGAGCGTTGGGCGCCTTGCCCGCTGTGGCCTACCCTTTTCCAGCCGCCTCTGCCACCTCTTGTTCAGCACCGCAGGTCCTACCCGAGTCCCACGCCCTCGCTTTTTGCACCTGTCTGCCCCCCCGCCAACACTCCCACCACGCACGCCTCGCCACTCACCTCCCTGCTCTCCGACCCCACCGACAAGAACCTCCACAGAACACCCGCCACAGCACCCAGAGAGAAAGACTTTTTCACTGAAGTGTTTTGATGGTGTTCTAAGAGGTTGTATTAAAAAGAGGGGGAGGGGGGTTTTTGGGTGGTGTTTGGTTGGGGGGGGGGGGGGGGGGGGGGTTTGTTTGGTTTTTGGGGGGGGGTGGGTTGGGGTGGGGGGTTGCGGCTGTGACTTGATTTTAATGCCGTCGTTTCCGCTGGCGGATGGTTTTGTTTGCGTCCTCTCCTCAACTTAGAGCCATCCAACCCATTCTTTTCACCCTGTTCCTTCTTTTGCCCCCCCTTCCTGACTGCCACCCTTGTTTGCCTCTCCCCTCTTTTCCTGCTTTTTTCTCTTGCCCTTCGTCTGTTTTGTCCTTTTTCTCTTTCTCCTGCTGTCTGTTTTTTGTTTTCCTTCTCGTTGTTTTTCTTTTCCGTTCAACCTCCCCCGAACCCGCCACGGTACCCACTGAATGTACTCTTTTGCCTCCTCATTCATCTTTTTCAACTTTTATCCATCAGACCGTTCCCACCCCCACCGCGCCCCCGAACTCACGCCCCCTCACCACACCCCAGACTCTCGCCCTTGCACCTCGCCGCCTGCCATCCACCCTGTGATCCCCCTTCGCTCCTACTGACCCCCCCACGCCACCACTCCGCCGGACATGCCCCCCAACCGCCCCCGCCACCCCCGCCCCAACCCACGTCTTTTTAGCTCACCCCCCGCCTGACTGAGACTCTTTATCATATCTGATTTTCCCTCCAACCCCGTTCCCACCCCCCCCCAGGACACCAACCCCCCACCCCACCCCCCCATACCCCCCCCCACCGACCAGCCTACACTGTCATACTTTTTAAAGACCCCCCCAGTTCAATCCCTCTTAACTGCTCACTTGTCATCAACCCTCCCCCGCTCCCCACCCCCCACACACCCCCACCCACACATGTATTTTTTTCTACCAACGCGCAGGAAGTATTTGTAGTTTACATGTACCCACCCCGGGCACCCCCACACCGTCCACACACACCCAAACCCCCCCACCTTATCCATCGGGCCTCCAGGTTTACAGTGCCCCGCACCACCCGGTCTCCCCTCTCGTCCCCCACCAGTCTTACCGCTCCGTCACTGGCCTGTTAGGTTTTCCACTTCCACAGGAGTGTGGTCAGCAGGAACATCTGGATGAACTCCTCCACGAACTAATCTTCCACCCCGACCCACCCTCCCACTATTCACCATCGCACACCCCCATCCGCCCCCTGCCCCCCCACGCTTAGCCCTGCCCCCCCCACACGCCTCTCCTGGCGACCCACACGGTTGTCCCTGGTCCCCGGCCTTCGCATGCCCTCCCCCCGCTCCTTCTTCGTCAGTCCCTCGACCCTCTGCACGCCCGACACGTCCACACCCTGTCCGGCTCCCCCATTTACCGCCCCCCCGTCTTCCCCCACAACCCCCTTGGCCCCCTGGCCCCTACCCTCAGCCGTTCCAGTCAACCAGCCCTCCTTTTCGTCCCTCCCCCGCTCCCTCACGCCTTCTTGACCTTCATTCTTGATCTGGTTCTCCTGTGTTATCCGGTGTCATTCCCCATGAGTGTGTCCTCTTTCCGCGAGTCTAGCCCGACCCACCTATACCGTAGTCCCGTCCTTCCCCCGTCCTCCCCTCCCTCCACGTTCCCAGAGCTTCCCCCCCACTACCGCCCCCCCGTACACCAGGATGATTCCCTCTTATATACTATACGATACCTTCTTATCTCTAATAACCCTATTATATAAACACAACCCCACACAGCAGAACATGACCTCAGACAACCAGCAACCCCATACCCCCTCACCATCGGCAACCACCGAAGTCCACCACTTACTACAACATAACCCCTCCAGTCTCCCAACACTCGCCCCCCCACCTCGAACACACCCTTGTACATACACCCAACATTCACCACACCGCCCGTCATCACACCGCTTTCCGTCAACTATTATTTCTATTTTATTACGCGTGCTAGTGGTCACACCCTACACATATCCCTACTCTTTGTCAACCCCTAACACTACGGACTGTACACACACTTCAAGGTCAATCCACCTACCGCCCCACACCAGGCCCCAACTCTCCCCAGACCTGCCCACCCACCCGCAACACCCGCCCCCCCCTTGCTGTCCTCTCAATATTACTTCTTTTTTTTCAGTACTACCTCATACACCCCTCACCAATCTCCTTCCACCCCCCTAAGTAACACCCCAACATCATACAGTCGCACAGGTCAAGCACACAAATCTCCCACAGTCACAACAACCACATGAACGCTAGTCGGATTCACGACAGTCACCCGCATTACACGATCACAATAGGGGTCGAAAACGGTCTGTAAGAATCCCGGAAGCGGAGATGGGGAAGGAAAAAAAACGTAGCGCAAAGAACATTAGACACGCATGACAGGGAGAGAAGGACTGGCACACCATCACACACACACCACACCACACACACACGCCGCGCGCGAGCGCGCTGCGCCGCTATTAAAACACAAACATTCACGCAAATGCACAAAACACACAGAAACACCACACAAACACACACAATCACACCCACACGCATGATAGTGTGTGTGTGTTTGTGGTGTGGGGGGGTTTGTGTGTTGGGTGATGTGTGTGTTTGTGGAAGTGAATGAGCAGCGACAGAGACTCGCAATGAGAGAGAGAGGAGAGAATGTTCTTCACTGTTAGTATTTGATAGGTGGTGTTTTAGTTTGTTTTTAAAAGGACCTTTAGATTCATGTTTTTATGAGTTATTTTCCGTAGGAATACAAACAATATTCTCTCTCTCTCTCTCTCTCTCTCTCTCTCGTCTCTCTTTCGTACCCGTATAATAAAAAGTAACAGCACGGGGAAAAAAAAAAAACTCAGCACTGCACCAAGGCTTATGTATGAATTTTATTATACATTACCTATCCAGTTCTTTTATACACATATGCTATGATTCCCATCTTTATACACCTCTCATCTAAGTCTTATTCAAATATTATCTGTTTTTCCCTGTGTCTTCAGTGTTTAATGAAGTGTCCACAAATGTTTACTAAATTGGTTTTGTAGTTTGCACATTCCCTTCTCATGTCTGTGTTCTAGATATAAACTGATGCGGCCGCTTTGTTTATAGACACATACTGTGATGTCCAGAAGTTTGGCAGCAGGGCTCATTACTTTTACTCCATGGCCCAGGTTCCATGTGCTGCATGCTGGTTGATTAGCATAGTCTTGTATGTCCCCATCTCCATAGTTTGCCCCTAAGCCTGAGAGTCTAAATGACAGCCTGTCTGATTTCTACAACAGATTCTTCAAACTCGTGGCAAAGTGGTTAGCATCGCGGACTCCGGCTGGGGCAGGGTAGTGGGTTCGAAATCCACCACTCAAAGTCACCATGGGTTCCTTCTGTCCCTGCCCGCGGCTCCTACCCAGAGTTGAGTTTGCTGCGGATTCAGTTGGGAAGAATAGGACCACACAGTCGAGTTTCATCCACTTACCCATGGGATGCATGGATGCGTTTCTGAGAGAGTTGCTCAAATCTTCTTGACCAACACTGCAGGTGCCTGTATCCTCTCGGGGCCTGGTTTGACGCCAGGATATATTATGAAAAGAAGCGTAGAGTACAGCCATGTCATTGTGACTCAGACCGAAATGGAAATCTGTAGCTATCATCTTAATCATCCTCATTCTCATCGATCAGCATTAAAAAAAAAAATGTCTCAAGTTCTGTGGCCCTTCATGCCTGCTGTCATGGTGACCTCAGTTTCGATGTCCTCTCCACGTCTGTGGCCTTGGTTTTGGTTCCGTCGGGGTCACCGGTATCAGCGAGTCCATGGGGGCTGGTCGTTGGACAGAGGTGGTGGCGCCCTGAGGAGGGAGACCGCTCACTGGCCGGCTCCGCGCTAAGCAATTATTGTCGTCAGTTAGGGGGCAGAGTAGGAGGTTTCCTGCCTATGTTAGATAGAACAGAGACACACCAATGAACACCACGAAGGGATCGGCAGCAGTGCAGTGTCCACTTCGGTGGGCTGCCTCTTGACAACTGACATTGACTACCTCCCTGTGGATTGTTGGTGCCAGGGCTGCGGCGGGCCTACTGGGCTGTGGCTGTGGACGGGGCCTGCAGAATGAGCGGCCTGGGTGCACTGCCTTGAGGTGGTGCCGAGGTGGGAACAGCAACAAAAAAAAAAAAAAAAAAAAAATTCTTCAAAACTCGCCATCCATGACTGCACTTGCAATACAAATCAGATAATCAAGTCAAACATCATCATGTAGATAATGAGTGCCTTTTTCCTGCATTTCTCCCTGCGTAAGAGGAGCATTGGAGTCCTGTGGGGAGTGCTTATATTCTCAGGAAAAAATACCACGTGAGTGTTTTTCCCAAAAGGAAAAAAAACCCAGTGAGGGGTTTTTTTTCTTTCTCTCCAGTTTTATTCCTAACACCTCCACTCAACTTTTGCAGAAAAAAACCCTCACCCCCCCGCGCTTGTCTTTCTCTCTGTACTATGTTGGTTTTGAATCTGTGATTATGCTCCTCAATGTGTCGACCCCTTCCCCCTTCTTCACCTACTTTTTTTTTTTTTAGCCCTTTGGGGTACTAAGTGTGCCCCAAAATGGCCCAAAATCATCTTCTTTCCGTCAAACATATCCCATGATGGCAGGAATCACCCTATTTTCATCAATGGGCCCCATAATGACCTGAATCTCCCTATCACCCCCCCAGTTTTTTTTTTTTAAAGTACCCTTGTAGTAACCGGAAATCATCCTTCTTTCTTCAAATTTCCCCCCCATACTAACAAGAATCATCTGCTTTCTTCAAATTTCCCCATACTAAAAAAGAATCATCCTGCTTTCTTCAAAATTTCCCCCCCTTTACTAACAAGAATCATCATGCTTTCTCTCAAATTTCCCCATACTAACAAGAATCATCCTGCTTTCTCAAATGCCCCCATTTATACTAATAAGAATCATCCTGTTTTCTAAAAAGCACTTGACAGTGACATGAATTACCCTGTTTTCTTGAAAATTGTGATGATGATGAGAAAATCACCTTGTTTTTTCAATATGCTCAGTCATGACCAGAAATCACCCTGTTTTCTTTAATGTGCCCAATGAAGACAGGAATGGCCCTGTTTCTTCAATCTGCTCAATCATGATATGACTTTTCTTCAATGTACCCCACCATGACCAGAATTCCCCTGTTCTCTTACATGTGCTAGGTCATGACCAGAATCACTCTGTTTCCTTCAGTGTTCCCTATATGACAAGGAACTATCCTGTTTTCTTTCGAAGTACCCTGTGATGACCAGTATCACTCTGTTTTCTTCAATGTACACCTAGATGATCAGGATCACACCTGTTTCTCTACTATGCTGCCATCATAATCTGAACAACCATGTTTTCTTCAGTCTACTTCAATCATGACCACAATCACTCTGTTTCCTTCAATGTACTCCATCATTATCTGAATCGTTCTGTTTTCTTTAGTGTACTCCCATCATGATCAAAATCACTCTGCTTTGTTCAGAGTACTCTTCTCATGATAAGAATCATCTTATTTTCTTCAGTGTACTCCCATGTTGATCAGAATCATATCATCTTGCTTTCTTTAATGTACTCCCATGGTGATCAGAATAACCCTGTTTTCTTTAATGTACTCCCATGATGATCAGGAATAACCCTGTTTTCTTTAATGTACTCCCATGATGATCAGAATAACCCCTGTTTTCTTAATGTACTCCCATGATGATCAGAATAACACTGTTTCTTTAATGTACTCCCATGATGATCAGAATAACCCTGTTTTCTTTTAATGTACTCCCATGATGATCAGAATAACACTGTTTTCTTTAATGTACTCCCATGATGATCAGAATAACACTGTTTCTTTAATGTACTCCCATGATGATCAGAATAACCCTGTTTTTTTTTTTGTTGTGTTGGGTTGGGGTTTCTTTTTTTAATGTACTCCCATGATGATCCGAATAACCCTTTTTTTTTTTAATGTACTCCCAGATGATCAGAATAAACCCTGTTTTCTTTAATGTACTCCCATGATGATCAGAATAAACCTGTTTTTCTTTAATGTACTCCATGATGATCAGAATATCCCTGTTTTCTTTAATGTACTCCCAGATGATCAGAATAACCCTGTTTTCTTAATGTACTCCCATGATGATCAGAATATCCCTGTTTTCTTTAATGTACTCCCATGATGATCAGAGAATATCCTGTTTTCTTTAATGTACTCCCATGATGATCAGAATATCCCTGTTTTCTTTAATGTACTCCCATGATGATCAGAATAAACCGTTTTCTTTAATGTACTGTTTGATCAGAATAACCGTTTTTTTTGTTTGTTTGTTTGTTGTTTTTTAAAATGTACTCCCATGATGATCAGAATAACCCTGTTTTTTTTTTAGTGAGCTCCCTTATTATCAGAATTACTCTGTTTTCTTGAATGCACTACCATCATGATCAGAAATATCCTGTTTACTTTTCAATGTACTCCATGACAATTAGAATTATCCTGTTTTCTTCACTGTGCAAATCACCCTGGGTTTTTTTCATTGTGGCCCCTCATGATCAGAATCACCATGTTTGCTTTAGGTTGTCCATTCATGATCAGAATCACCATGTTTGCTTTAGGTTGTCATTCATGATCAGAATCACCACATGTTTGCTTTAGGTTGTCTAATCATGATGAGAATCATCCTGTGACTTCACCGTGCCCCAACATGATCAGAACCACCGTGTTTTCTTCAGTGTGCACCATCATGATAAAAAAAATAATCACCGCGTTTTCTTCAGTGTGCCCCATCATGATAAAAAATCACCGCGTTTTCTTCAATGTGCCCCATCATGATAAGAATCACCATGCTTTCTTCAGTGTGCTCCATCATGATAAGAAATCAGTTTTCTTCAGTCAGTGTGCCCCGTCATGATCAGAATCATTCACAGTGTTTTCTTCAGTGTGTGCATCATGATCAGCAATCACCGTGTTTTCTTCGGTGTGCCCCATCATGCTCGAAATCACCGTGTTTTCTTCAGTGTGCCCCATCATGATCAGAATCATTCCATTTTTACTATACAGAGCCGTTGTGTCATACCAGAATTACTAGAAATTTTTTTTTTTTTTACATGGTACCTTTTGTGATTACCAAATCATCACTTCTTTTAATGTCAGTGGTGATTACTGTTCTCAATTTAAGTGTTTTCAATGTACCTCATGATGACCACAACTTTTTGTGTTAATTTGTACCCATGGTGATCAAAATTGACCGATTTCCCATTGATGTGATCAATTATGATCAGATTCTGCTTCTCCTCAGCGTTCAATGTGTGATGATGACCAGAATTGCACTATTTCATCAATGTAGCCCTTGGTGTAGAATGGATATAGAAAACTATTTGCCACAGACCCACACCTCAGCACACCACCAATAGATGTGGAGGAACCTGGAAAACACAGTTCTTCAGTGAGATGCCCTAATGACTCATCACAATGTTAAAGGAAGAAGTTTCCAAGCTCACCAGTATCACTCTGTTTTCTTCAATGTGCTAACAACAAAAAAATATATCAAGTTTTCTTAAGATACTTGGCCAAGACTAAAATCACCTGGCATATACAACATACTTCATGATGACTGGAATCACACAGTTTCTTGAATATGCCTCACAAAAAGAAATATCCTCTTTTTCAATATACACGACCATGGCCCAGAATCACCTTTTTCCAGTGTACCCCATGATGATGACCAGAATCACCATTTTCTTCCAGGTGTCCCATGACGATCAGAATCTTCTTTTTCCCGACAATGAATCTAGTGATGTCAAGAATCATGCTGTTTTCCTTGGAATTCACAGTGATGACCAAAATTAATAACCAGTTTTGATCAACGTACTGATTGAAAGCTGAAATTGCCCATTTTCATCTCATGCATGATGACCAAAATCCCTTGTTTCTTCAATATGCTCGCTCCATGATGATCAGAATCGTCCTGGTCTTTGATGATTCCCATGGAGGACCAGAACCACCGATTTTATGAACAGACTCTGTCTGCCATGTCACAATCTCAAATATATCCTACAATTGCCCATCCATCCTGTTTTCCATCAAGGTATCCAAAACGATGGCCACAACCATCCTGGTTTTTTTTAGCGTATCCCAAAAAAAGAGGGACAAACCACCCTGTTTTCTTCAATGAACCACATAATGGACAACCATCTCGTTTTCTTCAATGTATCCCCACCATGACCAAACCACTCTATTTCCTTCAATGTATCCCATCATGACCGAAACCATCCTGTTTTCCTTCAATGACCACTACCACCCTGTATCTTTAAATGTATCCCATCATGACCACAACCACCCTGTATATCTTTAAATGTAGATCCCATCGTGAGCACAAACCACCTTATATCTTTAAATGTATCATGACCACAACCCACCCTGTATCTTTAAATGTATCCCATCATGCCATAACCACCCTGTATCTTTAAATGTATCCCATCATGACCACAACCGCCCTGTATCTTTAAATGTATCCCATCATGACCACAAACCACCCTGTATCTTTGTAAATGTATCCCATCATGACCATAACCCCCTGTATCTTTAAATGTATCATGACCACAAACCACCCTGTATCTTTAAAATGTATCCCATCATGACCATAACCACCCTGTATCTTTAAATGTATCCCATCATGACCACAACCACCCTGTATCTTTAAATGTATCCATTATGACCACAACCACCCTGTATCTTTAAATGTATCCCATCATGACCACAACCACCCCATATCTTTAAATGTATCCCATCATGACCACAACTACCCTGTATCTTTAAATGTATCATGACCACAACCACCCTGTATCTTTAAAGTATCCCATCATGACCATAACCACCCTGTATCTTTAAATGCATCCCATCATGACCACAACCACCCTGTATCTTTAAATGTATCCCATCATGAACACAATCACCCTGTATCTTTAAATGTATCCCATCATGACCACAACCACCCTGTCTCCTTCAATGTATTCCCATGTTCGCAACAACCACCCTGTCTCCTTCAATGTATCCCATCATGATCACAACCACCCTGTCTCCTTCAATGTATCCCATCATGACTACAACCACCCTGTTTCCTTCAATGTATCCCATCATGACCACAACAACCCTGTCTCCTTCAATGTATCCCATGTTCGCAACAACCCACCCTGTCTCCTTCAATGTATCCCCATGTTTGCAACAACCACCCTGTCTCCCTCAAATGTATTCCATCATGACCACAGCCACCCTGTCTCCTTCAATGCATCCCATGTTGGCAACAACCCACCCTGTCTCCTTCAATGTATCCCATCATGACTACAACCACCCCTGTCTCCTCCTTCAATGTATCCCATCATAACCACAACACCACCCTGTCTCCTCTTCAAAGTATCCCATGTTGGCAAAACACCACCCTGTTTCCTTCAATGTATCCCATCATGACCACAACCACCCTGTCCTCCTTCAATGTATCCCATCATGTCCACAACCACCCTGTTTCCATCAATGTATCCCATCATGACCAAACCACCCTGTCTCCTGCAATGTACCCCATCAGGACCACAACCACCCTGTCTCCTTCAAATGTATCCCATCATGATCACAAACCACCCTGTTTTCCTTCAATTTATTCTATGATGGCCACATCCTTGCTATTTTCCTCCAGTGCATTTCATGATGGCCACATCCTTGCTATTTCTTTAGTGTACTCCATGATGGCTTGGCACACACCCACTCTGTTTTTCGTCAGTGAACCCTATGACGGTCATAACCATTGCATTTTCTCAAAGTTCCATCCTTTGATCATCACAAGCATTCTATTTTCTTCAAATGAACCCTACGATGGCTATAACCACCTTATTTTCATCAATGTATCGTATGATGATACAGCCGCCCTGTTTGTATCAATGTATCCCATGACGAAGACAACTTTCCCTGTTTTCTTACATGTACCCCTTGATTACCAGAACAAATTCCCTGTTTCTTACTGTGTACCCCATGATCACCAGAAACAAATTCCCTGTTTTCTTACATGTACCCCATGATCACAGAACAAATTCCCTGTTTTTTTACATGTACACCATGATCACTAGAACCAAACCATCCTCTCTTCTTCAATGATGGGTAAAAACCAACCTGTTTTGGTCATTGTATTCAATGATGACACAACCCACTCGTTTTTTTTCAAGGAATCCTATGATGTCCACAACTACCCTGTTTTTTTCACGGGATCATCTAACCACATTGTTTTTGTGTCCATGTTCCCTATGACGATCAAAGCCACCACATTTTTCAAAGATGGCCAACCACTCTGCTTTCTTCAGTATACCTCATGACAGTCACATCTTCCTTATTTTCTTCAAGGTGCCATGATGGCCACAACCCCCCCCATTTTATTCAACTTTACTCCATGATGGCCACAACCACCCTGTTTTCATCAATGTACTCCATGATTGCTACAACTCTGTTTTTCTTCAATATACTCCATGGCAGTAACCACAATATTTTCTCCAATACATCCATGATGTCCTGAACCTCCCTGTTTTTCTTCACTGATTCGTGAAGGACATAACTACCCTTTTTTCTTCAATGTTCTCATGATAACCAAAATCACCCCTATTTTCTTCAGTGTAAACCATAATGGCTTCAAGTACCCTGATGTCTTAAGTGTACTCCCTGCTGCCACAATCACCCTGATTTCTTCAGTATATGCCATGATGGCCACAACCACATATTTTCTTCAACATACTCCAAGATAACACACAACCACCTGATTCCTTTAGAGTACCCCATGATGACCACAACAACCCCATTTCCTTTTAACCCTGATACCCATAAAACCACCCTGTTTTACTATTTTCTACCACATGACAGCCACAACCACTCTATTTTCTTTACTATATCCTATGATGGCTACAACCACCCTGTCTTCATCACTGAAACCCTGAGATGACCATAACCACTCTGTTTTCTTTAACATACCTCACAGTGGCCATACCCCTCTGTTTTCTCTAACATACTTCACAGTGGCCATAACCACTGTTTTTTCTTCAACATACCTCATGGGTGGCCATAACTACTCTGTTTTCTTCAACATACCTCATGGTGGCCATAACCACTCTGTTTCTTCAACATACCTCACTGTGGCCATAACCACTCTGTTTTCTTCAACATTACCTCACTGTGGCCATAACCACTCTGCTTTCCCTAACATACCTACGTGTGGCCATAACCACTCTGTTTTTCTTCAAAATAACTCACTGGTGGCCATAACCATTCTGTTTTCTTCAACATACCTCACGGTGGCCATAACCACTCTGTTTTCTCTAACATACCTAACTGTGGCCATAACCACTCTGTTTTCTTCAACAAAACTCATTGTGGCCATAACCACTCTGTTTTCTTCAACATACCTCATGGTGGCCATAACCACTCTGTTTTTCTCTAACATACTTCATGGTGGCCATAACCACTCTGTTTTCTTCAAACATACCTTACGGTGGCCATAACCACTCTGTTTTCTTCAACATACCTCACAGTGGGCCATAAACCACTCTGTTTTTCTCTAACATACTTCATGGTGGCCATAACACTCTGTTTTTCTCTAACATACCTCACAGTGGCCATAACCACTGTTTTCTCTAACATACCTCACTGTCATGTGCACTGTTATGTTGATTGTAATATGCACATGTTGTTTTGCATTATACTATGGTTTTGAGATAGCAGGTTGGCTGGCCTTGTGGTTTTAAGTGAAAAGTGTCATGTGAATGCATGTCGCTGTTCCGCTGGGCTGTGGCCTGTGTGAGTACTGGTTAGGCACACTGTGCGCTATTGAATTACCTGCGCCACATCAGAGGCAGTGCACCCACGCCAGCTCCATTCCGACACCCCGTCCACAGCCCAGCCCCGGTCGGCCCCGCCGCAGCCCCGGCACCGGCAAATCCACAGGGAAACAGTCAAGTCAAGTCGTCAAGAGGCAACCCACCGGAGGAGACACTGCACCTGCCGCCGAGTCACTTCGGTGGTGTTCAGTGGCGCCGTTCTGATCTAACATACGCAGGACACCACCTACTAAGCCCCCTACTGACGACAATAATTGCTTAGTCGCGGAAGCCGGCGTGAGTGAGCTCTCCCTCCGGAGGGCGCCACCACGTCTGTCCCAACGACAGCCCCCATGGACTCGCCGATACCGGTGACCCCGACGGAACCAAAACCAAGGCCACAGACGTGGAGAGGACATCGAAAAACTGAGGTCACCATGAGAGCAGGGCATGAAGGGCCACAGAATTTGAGACATTTTTTTTTTATGCTGATCGATGAGAATGAGGATGATTAAGATGATGCTACGGATTTCCATTTCGGTCTGAGACTACATGACAGGGCTGTACTCTACGCTTCCTTTCATAATATATCCCGGCGTCAACCAGGCCCCCGAGAGATACAGGCACCTGCAGTGTTGGTCAGGAAATTTGAGCAAACACTCTCAGGAAACGCATCCATTAAGTGGATGAAACTCGACTGTGTGGCCCAGTCTTCCCAACTGAGTCCGCAGGCAAACTCAACTCTGGGTAGGAGCCGGTCGGGGCAGAAAAAACCCACATGACTTCTGATGGGATTCGAACCCACGATCTCCCAGCCGGGAGGTCCGCGACGCTAACCACCTTTTGCCCTGACCTCAGTATCTTCCCTCATAAAGATCAACCGTGATATGGAAGCATGTGTATACTTCTGTTAAAGGACATTTTGAATGTGGGAAACATCTTGGGTGAGAAGAATTAATTTAAAGGCGGTTTGCAAATGGAACTGGATGTTCAAATATTTCCTTAAAGGAAAAGTGATCTTTGTAAGACACGAGTGGGGAAAAGGAATACCCCCGAATCCGTCATAGAGACACGTGACACTCTGTGCTTGGGAGGTGGATATGTGAATTTGGGGGATTTGATGTGTCTCCTCAGATGCGAAGAAATAGTTGAAGGATGGTTGACCAACGCGTATGCCCTGAGTTACGAATGATTTGTGATAGCAATCCGCTGGTGCTGGTGTAATGATTATAATTCTCCCCATATATTCTGAATTCGTGAGTTGTAGCGGAAGGACAGTTGTTCGCTGTTCTCCTTTGTGGCGTGGGAGGTTCCATGTGCCTATTTTAAGTGTTGCGTGTTTGATTATCCTTTGTTCCCTTGTCAATAGTCCGGCGGGCCAGCGCTCCCTATCCTTTTGTGTTTTGTTCTTCCTTTTTTGTGTTTTGGGGTGCGCGGCTTGTGCTTGCGTGTTCTGCCGCTTTTTTCTTCTGTTCTGTTCTGCTGTGCTTTTTCTGGACGAAGCCGACGAATTACATTTTATTTTTTGTTTTCATATGGATGAGAGTTGAGATATAGAGTTGAGGAGATGTGGGCGTAGTGCTGTTTATAGAGACACTATCTTTCTCTCCCCGCTACCACCTCCCCACATAACCCCTCCCCCTTTGTTGTTCCTGAGCCTTGGATTCCCCCTCATCTCTTCCCTCCGATTCCTAAACCAACACAATAATATGACGAAAGAAACGAAGAAACACATAGAACAACCCTCCCAACCCTCCCCTGACCGACCATCAGATTCTAATATAACACCCTCTATACCTCACCCCCGCTCGCTAACTGACAAGCGCAAAACCCCAATTCCACCCACAACACAACTGCCACTGTCTCCATCTCCGAAATCCTCCACCCCCCTCCACCCACCATCCCCTCGCCGTTCGCGACAACACTCCACCCCCCCCACCTTTTAACCCCTCACCTCCACTCAACTCCCCCCCCCCACCCTCAACTTCCCCCGCTCCCATTTTCCCCCCACTGTCTCTTCCTGCCCCGCCCTTTCCCATCGCTCTCCCTACTTTTTTTCCTCTTCCCTCCACTACAGCCCCATCACACACTCACCCTCTCACCCCACCCCCAAAAGGCAGAAGGGATGGCTAAGAACCCGCACTGCCCTTCACCTATACGACCCCCCACCAAACAACACCCCCCTGTTAGCGTAACCCACCCCACCTCAAACATTAGCTCACTGTGGCCTAACCCACTCTGTTTCTTAACACACATCACCTACCCAACTAAAAAAAAAAAAAAGAACAAAAACACAACCTACCACCCCCAACTGCTGGGCATAACCACTCGTTTCGTCAAATACCTCACAGGGTGTTTTTTGACCTTGTTTGTTTGTTCTGGATTTTGTTTTGGTTTTGCTTGTCGGTTGTGTGTTTGTTTGTGCGTTCCCAACCTCGCCACCACCTTCGAGAGAGCAATTGCACCCACGATCGCTCATGCTCTGACACTCCACCCGTACCAAACACAAGTCCACCCGACCGTCCTGGTCGGCCCCGCAGTGCCGCACACCGCACGCCGGCAGTCCACAAGGAGGAGCAGGTCCAATGTCAGTTCATACATAAGAAACGTGCAGAACCCAACCGGAGGGAGACACTGCACGTGAGTGCCGCAACGTCGGGGTTTGAATTGGTGTTCAGTGGTGCCGGTTCTGATCTAACATTTTATGCAGTGGAATCACCTACTAAGCCCCCTGCGACGGGACAATAATGATTAGTCGCGGAGCGGCGATGGAGTGCGCTTCTCCCTCCGGGAAGGAGCCACAAGTCCGTTCGCAACGACCGCCCCCATGGACCAGCCAAACTGACAAAACCCCGACGGACAACCCCACCAAGGCCACGACGTGGGAGAGGAAACTCAGAAAAATTCAGGTCGTCACCATGATGAACAGGGCTGTGAAGGGCCACCAGAACTACTGACACATTTTTTTTTTAAAATGCCTGAATCGATGGTAGAGAAAATGATTGATGATTAAGATGATGCTACTCGATCCTTTCCCATTTCGGGCTGAGACTACAATGACAGGGCTCTGTAACGCTACGCCACTCCTTTCACTAAATATATAGCACATATAACAGTTTTACAGGCGCGTGAAAGTACCCGCCAATTAATTTCCAAAATAGAAAAAAGCCCCCCCCAACGATTTGAATGAAAATTGGGGGAACAGAATTTAATTTCATTATCTTGTCCAAAAACCGTACATATGAATTTTTCATGTTTGGGATCGAATATGAAAACGGGTTGTGATTTACAGACAATTAAACAGAGGATGGGTCGAAATCAAACGTTCGGCAAAATTGTTCAAGTTCCAAAACACAAATCATTTCAATAGGGGGGTTTAGTGGCCACTCGCACATTGGCCGAGGGACATTCCACGCCAAGGGCCGGGACTCTCATCGACGTTGACCAGTGTTCTGATTGAGCCCCTCTGAGGGATTCTCTGCCTATTCCAGTGGCAGCATTTGGAAAAGAGATCCTGGCGGTTTCTCTGGGAGGTGGATGGTTCCCTTCACACAGTCTCCCCAACTCATCCCAACATATGCGCCTCGAATGGGGATTGAGGAGGGTCGGGACACTATACGCCGGGAAGATCATCCTGTTGATGCTGGCCTGCACAATGAAGTTTTCGGGACCCACACGGGCCCTATGTGGGCCTCACGAGATGTCGTCGCTTGGCAAGACTCTTCCATGGGGGGTCCTATCCGTTGCATGGTTCTGGAACAAACGAAAGGGCGCCCAGGATTTTCATCCCGATATAGCGCGATGAATCGTGGTATTTCGGGTTTCCATCACAATGTATGGAGAGAGTGGGTTGTCTTGTGTGGTGGAGGCGGCGGAAGGCATGAAGGGCACCCCATACCCCATAAACCCTAAACAGATACTCCTCCCCCAAGAGGCCCTGGTTCTGGCGGAAGGCAAAAGCTGCAACTACAATTGTTAACGTTCACCAACACGCCTCCCCAAACTTTCTAGTTCGGCCGTCTCAGACGTTTTTGTTCAAGATGACTAAACCGCGATTCATCTGAAAAGAGGACCTGGGAACTATACGCGCGCTTTGGTGACAATCTTCACGATTGACAGCTGGCCTAGAACAGCCTCGGCCGATGCCGCAATGGGCTCTGTCTAGCAGTCGTAGGCTCGGACAGTTGGGCGAGGCTCTGATACCGGACGGCCGAAGTCGCGCTGTGAAGAAGACAGGTTTCGTATGGCTTGACCACCAGGCTGGGATGGTGTTAGTGCCATACGAGGCTTTGGAGCTGTTGGAAGTGGTATCCCGCTGAAAGCGGGCTGCTCTGATGAAAGCTTCTTGGGCCTGCCCCCCGTGGCGGCTCTCACTCTGGTCCCAACACAAAGAATGCCACTCTGGTCGGAGCCATCTACCCAACAAACCCCGCCTAGTTTCAGTTCCACTACAACCCGACCTGATGAGCACACGAGGTCGTCAGCGCCACTTCAGCCATTGGCCCAGCATTTTATTCCACCGCACTCCCCTGGTTTTGTAGACAAACACAGTGACAGAGAGGTCGCCCACGTGGTCGTTGGTCCTTCGTGAGTACGCACAACTGAGCTCATTCGGGGTTTGAAGGCCGCGAATGGTTGACGGACCAAAGTGCTGGGAAGACAGAACAACCGCGCTTTAAGAACATGGCCACACAGAAGGTGCACATCAATAGGGAAAAACTCACGTGAGAGAGAAACGGGGCTCGATGCAACGGGGAAGAAAAAAAAAAGCACACTTTTTATTTGAAACCACATGACTTGTGTCGCGCAACGGGCTGTGAGAGGCAAAACAGAACCGGGTCCACACGTTAACGCAAAACTTTGCACTTTTTACTCTGCCGCGCGGTAACGAGGTCACCAAGACCCCCGTTGGCACAATACACAGGTGACACAGGGCTGGGATACACCCATGACTTGTGAGCGTATTCCGGATCAATAGGGTTGCCTGCCATAATGACAAAATAAAATAATCAACTGTTTTTGGAGTATTGGGTGACAACCCCCACTACTCCCCGTGCTCGCCCAAAAGGCCTAGCTGCTTGACTATAGGGATATGTAGTGAGATCCCAGCCCAGGCGTCAATTCGTGGAGGGGCGTTCACGAGCTACAGCACGCAGAGTGGTCAGGAAAAATTTGAGCAACACGTCAGTCACGATAAGCTATTACCATTAAGTGGATGAAACTTCGCTGTGGTTGTCGTAAACAAACGCGCTAGTCATTCTACGATAGCTTGGAGTGACTCCGTCCCAAGCACGCAAGAAAACTCAAGGCGCTATCTTGAGGAGTAATTCAGGAGCCTTATTGAGTTCTAGGGGTCCACTGTAGAACAGACACATAACCCACACAGCTATTCTCTTGAG
This sequence comes from Conus betulinus, assembly GCA_016801955.1. Taxonomy (NCBI): domain Eukaryota; kingdom Metazoa; phylum Mollusca; class Gastropoda; order Neogastropoda; family Conidae; genus Conus; species Conus betulinus. Next base: position 3,559 of record JADBJO010017279.1, on the reverse strand, counting down.
ACGGGAAGTTGTACAAAGCCGACGTCACCTGTCCCGCAGCACGGGAGCATTAAGTCCTGTGGACGTTCTAACAACTGTAGCCTCCACCGGCAGGGCACCACGAGTGAAAACATAACCCCGTCACTAGTTGCTGCAGACAGCCATCCTGGTGTAGTTCTACTATGACTCTACATACTTACTTCATTTCATCGGTTGGTCGAGTTGGCCAATAAACCACCAGTCTGTGTTTTGTCTTACAACTCACACCACTGTAGGCACAACTTCATCGCAGACCTCTGTTTTTCTTCACTAAACATAATTACGTCACAGCGTATGAGACATGATGACTCGACCCGGTTTTCTACTAACCTACTATCTACTCAAGTGAGAGCACCATAAACCGACACTCTGTTTTCTGTAGCATATCAACGAGGTGGGCCAGAATAACCATGCTGGTTTTCTATCAGAATACCGTCACTGGACGTCATAACTACTTTGTGTTCTTTAACATAATGTCACAGTGACCCTAAGGCCGCCTGTTTTCTAGTCGACTTATACGCTCACTGTGGGCAATAACCACTCTGTTTTCTTTTTTCTTTTCCCCCCAGAAGAAAAAGACATACGCTTGACACGGTGGTCATAACGCCACGCCAGGTTTTCTTTCGACATACCTGCAAGCACCGTGGCACAGAGGCGGGACGCGATCTGTTTTGTTCCGTATACCTCATGTGGCCACAAACTCCTAGTTTACCTTCAAGATACTACCTAGCTCCATAGTGGCCGACACCAACCAGCTCTACTGTGTTGGAAGTATGGCCCGCAAGGATGGCGAACCAGGAACTGTAGACTCTATTTCGTTCAAGCTACCGTCATGGGGCGACAAACCACTTTACGTTTTTCAATATGACCTTCATCCAGTGGCCACCAAAAGATACAGTCTTATTTTCCGATCAATGTACCTGAGCAGGCGAGTAGGGCCACAACCGATTCTGTTTTCTTCAGTGTATCTCACGGTGGCCACAACCATTCTATGTTTTCTTCAATATACGCCTCACGGTGGCAGGCAAGCCACAGACTACCAGATGCGTTCTGTTCCATGTAGTTATTCAGAAGAGGTCGCATTAGCACTGTTTTCTTGAATGGAGCCCGGATAGACGCGCACGGACTACCCTGATTGAGTGCTGTTTTTTTTTTTTGTAGTCACTGTGTGATGGCTACCCGGTGGACTACTGGATACAGAGAATCATCCCTTTTGATTTCATTATAAATGAACCGAAAAGAATGATCCTTTGTTCAGTTTCGAGAGTGGTAGATGATATTCAGATTCATCCTGTTTCCCCGAAGAGAGGGAGGTGGAGACAGAGAGAATGACCGCGCTCGATTTTGGGATGAAGCTCGCATTCTGGTTTTAACGAGGAACATTATGTGTTCATCACTGTACCCCATGTGTCCAAGAACATTTTCGTGTGTTCTATTGAGTATTGGGCATTTGATAACCAGAATCAAGTTGTTTAGCGCAACACAAGCCCCCCCATGAAGACAGTAGCGGCTACTGATGGTCGAAAAAATTCACACGCCATTAATTGGCGTAAGATTTAGCACGGCAAGCCACAACGCACCACCCGTGTTTTTCCTGTAATGTATTCACAAAGACACCACACCTACTGTAGTTTCCTTGATAAGCCCATGGATGGCTACTGACAGAATACCGCTGTTTCACCTGGATTAACCTCATACCTGTTTCTGTACATGGTAATCATGTCAGAGCCACAACTAGCCTGTTAGGCTTGTAGCCCATGATGCTTAGGAGACCACGTGTGTGGATTTTCTCAGGTGTTGATGACACGAAAACAGCCATCCTCTCGATGTGCATAGTCTTGGGTACGTGACGTTTGAGGCCCTTGGATTGTGTCCTCGAGGTGCCCGAGTAGTTGGATGGCCAAGGAATTCATCTAGCGGTCATTTGCATTGTGCACGTCTTCTGTGAGGGGCTTTGAAAGGGACACCTGTCCGCACACAGCACACAGAAGGGACGCAGAATTGCATGTGCATGCGGCTGCGCACACACAACAGACACAGACAGCCCAACACACCGCGGACGGCGCCCCAGCACCAACACACACCCACAAAAGAAGCACACACCGCAACTCTCTCTCTAGTCTCTCTCTCACACACAGCGACACACAAACACACACACAGCACAGCAAAAACACACACACACACACACAGCGACGACCACTCACAAGCACAAACACATGAAAAAAATAATTGAGTAGAGTACATCATCCATGTTCTACCAGAAAAGCAAGGTGCGTATATACGGGCCGACAGTGTAGTACCTGCACAGATTAAAAGCGACTGCATGATGCCTAGCATATCAAAGGCGGACGTGCCTATGGGCGTGGTTGAGACCGATGGTCAAAACCAATTCCCATGGCACTTTATACAAAAAGGGGCGGAAAACGGGGAATTGGGGGGGCCATAAGAGCCGTGGCACAGGAGCATGAAGTATTAATTAATCCATAGGGGGACATTTGTGCAACGTAAGCGGCAATACTGCCCTGTGAGAAGAGACAATGTAATTCGAATTTCCTAGTAACGTTTGCACAAAGGGAGGAGTGCACTGCACATAAGAGCTTGACCCAGTCAGACAGAGCATTAATTCATGCTAGGTTAGCAGGTTAAGTAGCAAAGGGGGAGACGGGCAAGAACCGGCCGTGGCGACAGATATGAATTAATTCCTAGATAGGGACATTTGTGCAAAAACGAAGTGGCGCGGCAATAACTGACCCTGTCAGGACGACATTAATTAATTCCTAGTAACTTTTCGGCCAAATGGGATGAGGAGCAGGGCGATACTTACCAGTGGTCAGACAGAACATTATGTAATAATCCTAGTAACTTTCGCCAAAGGTTGAGTGCCATACGACCCTGTCAGACAGAAAGTAAGATCCAGACGCGTTATTTCACCTATGAACAGAATAGATCGTCTCCAAAACAGTCAATGATAATCTCTTTTCTTCCCACCAGCATTAGCATTAATATACAAGGCCCGAACGACATCATGTCATTGGTATGGATCGATGAGTCATACATCAATTAATATAAGATGGAAGATTTCAGTCCATTTCTTCCCAAGCCAGGCATTATAATGTTCAAAATGTCATAACATTATCGTTAGCGCGCTGATGCCCCTGATGCAACGTCCTTTCCCCCAATCATTGCTCTTTCGCTTTCGCTCCCAGCCGAGCACAGTAATAGTAATAATTAACGCGAAAGACCATTCATCGTCACATGTGTGGCACGAGTCATATCCAAACCGTCATTGATTGTCCAACTCCCAGAAGTATGGCTTACCAGACACACCGATGCGCTATCTAGTCTCCTGCCGGCCATGATCTCCACTCGTGAAGCACATGATCCTCATCCAACAGTCAATACTCATTTCCATGTTCTTCCCAAGTGGCAATTACTATAGTCACAGTGCCAACTGTAGCCGAGTTATGCGCTATACAACGGAATCACATCCCGTCGGTTCTACTTGTTCTCTCCCCGCCACTTTTCTTGTTAGATCCCCCAT
>JADBJO010017278.1:0-38112 GCA_016801955.1 Conus betulinus | reverse complement strand
TTTTCTAGGTACAGTCGAACTCTGATAAGAGAAACTGCCAGGGGAAATTTTGGTTGTTTGTTTATCTTATCCGATGTTATCCGACGTCGAATAAGGGAACGTTTTTGAAAAATGGTTTCTCTTATCCGAGTTTTCGTTTGATTTACCGAGACCACAGAACAAATTACGTCAACACATGTAAAATGTTTTCGCTTATCCGAGATTTTGTTTGATTGACCAAGACTTCAATAAAAATGCACACTACAAAAAAAAAAGGAGTTTGTTAGTCTTTTTTATATTGACAGTCTTTGATACTCCTTTTGAAATGACATAGCTTTTTCGCTGGTGCTGTGTGTCTGTGTGTGAAGCCTTTGACCCTGATGTGGTAATTTTTTGCCATCGTGCACGTGTGTGTGTGTGTGTGTGTGTGTGTGTGTGTGTGTGTGTGTGTGTGAGAGAGAGAGAGAGAGAGAGAGAGAGAGAGAGCGACCAACCGAAAGAGAGAGAGAGAGAGAGAGAGAGAGCGACCAACCGACAGAGAGAGAGAGAGAGAGCAGCCGACAGAGAGAGAGAGAGAGAGACAGAGAGAGAGAGAGAGAGAGAGAGAGAGAGAGAGAGAGAGAGAGCTGCTCTTGAACGTTTAACATACACAGACGCTGCCTGTCATAGTATGTGTCCATTTCTGCGAAAATCAGTCTCATGCCCCCCCAAAATTCAATTTCTAGATTTTTTGGCTTCATAAAGTGTGGAATCACTTAAACACTGTATTAAAGTCGAAGTAATGAGAAAATAGAATTGTGGGTGCATAAGCCTGATTTTTGCAGAAATGGACACATATATGGATCATACTTCACTAAAGACCATTGATTCTTTATCAAGGACAGGGTGGTTCAAAATACAGGACTAGTCTCCTTATGTGGAACACTTTGAAGGGGAAAAAAAAACAGCTAAAAGTCATTTTACCCCCTTTAATTTTGATTGTCAAGGGGTTTTTTTTTTTGCTTGTTTGTTTCTCTCTTTCAGAAAAAAAATATTTGCATTTTTCTTTGGTTTTTGTATTAACTCATTAATTGTATCGCTTGCTGAACAAAAAGTGGTCAACATTAGAGGACTCTCACGCACTAGAACGTACGCTCACACTTTTTAGATTCCGGAGAAAAGGCAGACAGTTGTAAAATAGTTCAAAATCACAAATTTAATAAAATCAACAACAACAACACAACAACAAATTATGGAAATGAGAAGAAAAAAGACGACAAAGAAAAAAGAAAAAACCAAAATTGATTATGTTCTTTGTCATTATAGGTATAGGAGCAGCCAACCTTTGAACACTCTCTCTCTCTCTCTCTCTCTCTCTCTCTCTCTCTCTCTCATTCCGACTTTCATTAGGACAAAAAATTTTGAAAAAAGACCGTACTCTGCTGTCAATGACTGACCAAGTTAATGAAACTGAAAAAAAAAACTCAAATAATATCTCCCCGCTCAAAGTGACCACAAAGGTATGACAAATAAATGTTCTCTTTGTTGGTAGTTGAACCAAGTTAATGAAACAGAAACACCTCAAATAACATCTGTCACCTGCTCAAAGTGACCACAAAGGTTTGACAAATAAATGTTCTCTATGAGAGAGTTGAACCAAGTTAATAAAACAGAAAGAAAAAACTCAAATAACATCTGTCACCCGCTCAAAGTGACCACAAAGATTGGACAAATAAATTTTTTCTCTCTTTATTGGGAGTTGAACCAAAGACGGGAAAAAGCGGATGGTGGGGCAACTAACCCCTGGATGTTTTATCTACCGCAGTGTACACCACAATCGTCGTTTGGAGAAGGGCTGCTGCGGCGTATATCTCGACATCAGTCGCCCATGATCTCAGTTCAGTGGTTTCGTTAGTGTTGAGAGATAATCGCCAAGGTCCAAGTTAGCATAGTTAGAGAACACCTTTGCATTTTTACACATGAAAGCCACGATTTGGGCTTGAATCTCAGGGTGGTAGTTTTTCTGTGCCACAGATCTCAAAACTAATTGCTCTATAAAAAAAAAAAAAAAACAATTGTCATCCCCAATGATTCTGTTGGTTGAGAGCGGTTTGGAGAGCTTGGGCTTTGAGGCTCGAAATGGCAAAAACTGGGGTACGGGAAGACGAAGATAATGTGATGATCTGAGACGCCATCTTTCATTTGTTGGTGTAAATACCTGTGGCTCAGGAGAATCAAAACCTGTAAGGTTTACATCGTCACTATCAACACTATGTCTTCCTGTGTCATCCTGCATGCCTATGTCACCCTGCATGCCTATGTCACCCTGCATGCCTATGTCACCCTGCATGCCTGCGTCACCCTGCATGCCTATGTCACCCTGCATGCCTGCGTCACCCTGCATGCCTATGCCACCCTGCATGCCTATGCACCCTGCATGCCTATGTCACTCTGCATGCCTATGTCACTCTGCATGCCTATGTCACACTGCATGCCTATGTCACTCTGCATGCCTATGTCACCTGCATGTCCTATGTCACACTGCATGCCTATGTCACACTGCATGCCTATGTCACCCTGCATGTCTATGTCACTCTGCATGCCTATGTCCTATGTCACTCTGCATGCCTATGTCACACTGCATGCCTATGTCACACTGCATGCCTATGTCACAATGCATGCCTATGTCACTCTGCATGCCTATGTCACTGCATGCCTGCATGCATATGTCACTCTGCATGCCTATGTCACTCTGCATGCATGCTATGTCACTCTGCATGCCTATGTCACACTGCATGCCTATGTCACACTGCATGCCTATGTCACTCTGCATGCCTATGTCACACTGCATGCCTATGTCACTCTGCATGCCTATGTCACACTGCATGCCTATGTCACTCTGCATGCCTATGTCACTCTGCATGCCTATGTCACTCTGCATGCCTATGTCACACTGCATGCCTATGTCACTCTGCATGCCTATGTCACTCTGCATGTCCTATGTCACACTGCATGCCTATGTCACCCTGCATGCCTATGTCACACTGCATGCCTATGTCACTCTGCATGCCTGTTTCACTCTGCATGCCTATGTCACCCTGCATGCCTATGTCACTCTGCATGCCTATGTCACTCTGCTGCATGTCTGTTTCACCCTGCATGCCTCTGCATGCCTATGTCACTGCATGCCTATGTCACTCTGCATGCCTATGTCACTCTGCATGCCTATGTCATTCTGCATTCCTATGTCACACTGCATGCCTATGTCACTCTGCATGCCTATGTCACTCTGCATGACTGTTTCACCCTGCATGCCTATGTCACCCTGCATGCCTATGTCACCCTGCATGCCTATGTCACTCTGCAGCCCTATGTCACCTGCATGCCTATGTCACCTGCATGCCTATGTCACTCTGCATGATAATGTCACTCTGTCACTCTTCCTGTGTCACTCTGTCTTCCTGTGTCACTCTGTCTTCCTGTGTCACTATCCTCCCTGTCTTTTCTGCCATTTTTTCTCATTTTTTTTTTTTGTTGTCCTCTTACTGAAGAAATGGGGGATTGTGGTTTGAGTCTTTGCACTAGCCAAGTGTGTGTGAAGGGCTTCTATGAACACAGAAAGTGGATGAACGAGAGAGACACTGGAAACACCAACCTGCAAACAGTAGGAGTTTAATGTTTGCACGCAAGCTAAGACTTCTCTGCTGGTGATCACCTTTGCCGGTTCGCCAAAGTCATCATTGTCGCAGACTCTGACTCATATGTGACTATTGCTGTTGATGATGATGTTGATGGGGCGGTGACTGGGATGTCATCACGTGATGTCTGAAGATCGGCATCCACGTTGAAATAGACTTCATCCAGAATGTTCAACTCTTTGAACAGCCTGGAGAGAAGTGGTTCTGGAGCAGCGATGTCAGCATTGTAGTTTTTACAGTCGCTGCCAGTCAATGCAGTAGACACAAAGCCTGCCTTTTTGAAGCCGTTTGAGATGGTGGCTGGACTAACTTGATCCCATGTTCGCTTTAGCATCATCAAAGAGTCAAGGATGCTGATTTTATACTCATCCCTTGCCATTCCTGCATCTATGTGCGCGATCAATTTCAAAGGTGTGCTTTTCTGTAGTGTACTTTGATGTTTTGTATGATTCCTTGATCGAGAGGTTGCAACTTTGACGTTGCATTGGGTGGTAGAAACAAGAGCTCTGTAGCCTTCAACTGAAGTGACTTCTCATGTGCCGAACAGTTATCCACAACCTGCAACACCTTGCGCTTTTGACAATGCATGGTTTTATCAAAGGCTGTCAGCCAGTCTCTGAAGAATTCTACATTCATCCATGCTTTGGTGTTGGCTGCATACTGAGAAGGCAGGGATTTGACGCCTGCGAAACAGCAAGGTTTTTGGAATCGTCCAATTGTCAAGAGAGGCATCTTTTCTGTGCCATCCATATTTGTGCAAACAAGAAAGGTCAATCGTTCTTTTGACTTTTTACCGCCAAAACATTTTTTCTCCTCCTTAAAAGCAAGGGTTTTGTCAGGCAACAGACGCCAAAATAGACCGCCTTCGTCGGCATTAAACACGTCTTTCGGCTTGTAACGGGTAAGTGTGGATTTTAGAACTTGCTCTACCCATGTGTCTGTGCTTAGTTCATCAACCGGCTCACGCTCACCAGACATTTTCTTAAAGACAATACCGTGCCTGTTTTTGAATATATGTAGCCCACCATCGCAACTGCGCCAGTCTTGTATGCCTTTTCTTCTGAAAATTTCTTCCGCTTTTTGTTTGAGCAGTGGCCCACTGATGGGAACGTTATCCGACCTTGCACAGCTAAACCATTTAAGGAGAGCTTGGTCAACCTCCAGGTTCTTGGCTTGGCGAACTCGTTTCTTTGTCACATCAGTTACACTTTCAAAGTACATTGTTTTTTTTTTTTTCACTTTTTTTTCATAAATATGCTTGTCAAGGTGCACTTTGCAATCTGATGGGCTCTGCGATTACCCTCGTTTTTTATTGGGGTTTTCTCCTCCACCTCATGAATTATGTCCATTTTCTCTTTCAGAGACAGCGCTTTTGGTTTTCGCTTCTCCATTTTGAAAGTGACGTAGCCCGACCTGGCTGACGATAGGGAGCCACGGTCCTTTATGACCTTTGAACTCTCTATTTTTCATGACGAATGAAAATTCTGGAATTTGGCTTGTTTGCGTAGAAGCTAGAAAGTGACGCAATCAATAAACTATGACATCATGTGGAACGTTCTTGAAAACATAGGCGCATGACGCGAAGACAGACAAGTCGAGAGGCCTTACGCTATACCGTTGGACCTATGAAAAATCTAGTTAGGAGGCAAAAAATGTTCATGTGACAAGTTAGAGCTATTAGGTAGGTTGTAATGATATTATTATTATTACAGTCAAACTTTAATAAGCGAAACCGCCAGGGGAATTTTTTTTTCGATTATTAGATGTTTTTGTTTTGATTTACCGAGACCAATGGAAAATTCTGGAATGTGACGTCGTATGTTCCGTATGTTTAGGTCATCTGACGTCGGATAAGAGAAAGTTTTTTTTTAATGGTTTCGCTTATCCGAGTTTTCATTTGATTTACCGAGAGCAACAGAAAACTCTGGAATGTGACGTCGTATGTTCCGATTCAAGTTTCGCATATCCGAGTGTGAAAAAGACAAATTTGGTTTCCGTTAACCGAAGTTTTCCGTATCAGAGTTTTCCCTATCCAATGTAAATTAGTCATACAAAGAACAGTTTCGGCCGGGAATAAAAAAAATTGGGTTCCCTTATCAGGAGTTTCCCTTAAGCGAGCTTATCTTAAACAGCATCGTTTCGTATAAACTGATTTCTAATGCGGTTATATTTGTTACACACACACACACACACACACACACACACACACATATAATACAAGTCTCTAGCTTGTTATAGACAACTATAACAGACGGTTCGGTTTTACCTATGATTGTCACGGTCGATTGAGATGTGCATATTTTAGGCTTTGCTTTGTACGTGTTAACTTTGATGTGATCTTTTTGTACCAAATGACGCATGCACAAATTGGACAATGATTCCCGAGGTCTCTTTAAGGTGCCAGAATAAGTCAAAGTGTCAGAATCTCCAAATATTATTGTTGTTATTGAACAGTAAAAACCACCAACACACCCAATAGGCATATTGCAAATTTTCGGTCTATTTGTAAAACCTTTGTCAAGCATAAAAAACCAACGGCGCACTAAATGACAGCTAGACGCAAAGCATTTATATTCTGAAACTGATTATATCTCAATCCCAATTTACATGAATTCTAACTCACTGCTTTAAAATCTTAACAAAAGCCTACCAGAGGCAAAGAAAGAAAAGAAGTAATTGTTGTTATGTTCCTAATACTGTGGATGTAGCATGTGATGGCACACGATCCTTCTGGTGAGGCAGGCAGAGCTGAAACTTGTCGTCCATCAAAATTTTTCTGCGTCAGACTCCAGAACAAGATCCGAGTAGGGTAAGACAGCTAGTGGCGGGCTTTTGGAGCCTGAGATTCACATCAAGTTTTAATTTGACTGGCAAAACAAACGTTTCACATGGTATGTGATTGTAAACGTCATTGCCCGTAAAACGGAGATGACTATAGATGTGCGGTTAAGAGAGTGTACGTATCACTGTGCAGCACACGTGACATTTCCCTGGCGTTTGGTACTCTCAGATCTGGTTGGAATGGATCTCAACTTCTACGCCAGCATTGTATGTAAATGCTTATCCTATGTGGTAAAATCAGATTTGGCATCCATTGGTTACCCTTATATTTAGATTACTTTTAACGTCAAACAGCTGACCGAAGCTCATAATGGATAAGATGGCAAATAGCTGTCCTTTCGTGCCCTAAACTGCTGTGCCTCGAATCGTGTTCTAGTCAATTTTACAATTTGTATGCCTCAAATCGTGTACTAGTCAGTTTTACATGTTGAATACCATTATTTTAGCAGGAAATACGAATCTCTGAATGTTGTGTAGCGTTGCAATTATCATCGACATCATAAAATGAGTCAGATATCGCGATAATGGATACATTTTTGTAAAGCACGCGGAAACAGACCAGGGGTATATCATATTCTCCCATCTGGGTTGAAAGACCCTTTCGGAGAATTTTGCATAAGCAGAGGGCAAACATAAAAGTGACTGACTATAGAACAAAATTTGGCCACATGATTATAAGAATAATTCTTAGTGAGTCAATCAAAAAAAGAATAAACAAATTACAAGACAAAACACTTCGGCTTCTAAGGTCTTCATCAGAAAAGATAAACAACATTCAGGACAATGAAAACGAAGAACGAGCTTTCAACGCCCATCTTGCGCCGAAAATGAAAAGAGAAGTGTTGCTCGTTCTTCGTTTTCATCGTCCTGAATGTTGTTTATCTCGCCTGGAAAAAGATCTAAGAGGTCGAAATGCGTCGTGTTTTGTCTTGTGATTTGTTTATTCTTGCTTTTGGCGGTCTCTCTAAGAATTATTCTTAGAATCTGTTTCAGTTTGCGCCTGCAGTCGCCTCACTTTGAAATTGGCCACATCAAGTTATTTTGAGAAAAATATGCAACAAAGTGTAGTTGAGCATGTGAGTCAATCAAGCAAGTGAAGACACACGCAAGCAGCAGATCAAGCAGCCGGACTTGTCTTCACCACAGCACTCACCAAACAATGCCAATACGTTATCATTCTGTTTAATTAAGCTACACTTGTTTTCACAACAACATTTACCAAGCAGTACCAGTATGTTATCATTTTACTGGATCAAATGAAAAGTAATATAATATGGTAAAAATGAAGAAGATATTCATATAAACTACACATTTTTTTGGTCCCATTGGTCAAAAGGTGATAACAGACACAGACCCGGACTAAACGTAAGTTCACACGTGAAGAAGACAGCCTTATTTTCAAGCATGGTGCCCTTGTGACTGTGCCTCAAGACATCCTCTCCTGCGTTCTTCATCCACCCCACAGTTATCCCCCTTTCTGATCACCTCCTCTCTGATTGCACGAGCACATGTCCTTATTGTAACTATTGCCTAAATGGAAAGAAGTGATTTGGTTTGGCTCAAAGTGTGTTCCCTCATTAAATCAAAAATAGCGCTGCACTTACCTCTCAACACACGCAAGCCCGGTAGAGGCTTGTTGCCCTGAGAAGACTATGACGCGCATGCCATGGTTATCCGCAGAAGACTATGTCGCGCATGCCATGGTTATCCGCAGAAGACTATGACGCGCATGCCATGGTTATCCGCAGAAGACTATGTCGCGCATGCCATGGTTATCCGCAGAAGACTATGACGCGCATGCCATGGTTATCCGCAGAAGACTATGTCGCGCATGCCATGGTTATCCGCAGAAGACTATGACGCGCATGCCATGGTTATCCGCAGAAGACTATGACGCGCGTGCCATGGTTATCCTAAGAAGACTATGACGCGCATGCCATGGTTATCCTGAGAAGACTATGACGCGCATGCCATGGTTATCCTGAGAAGACTACGATGCGCGTGCCATGGTTAATCCTAATGAAAAAAAAATATGACGCGCGTGCAATGGTTATTCTCAGCAGTCTATGACGTGCGTGCCATGGTTATCCTGAGAAGACTATGACGCAGATGCCATGGTTATCCTGATAAAAAAAAATGATGCGCGTGCCATGGTTATCCTGAGAAGACTATGACGTACGTGGCACGCGTGACAATAAGGCAGTTTCACCCATTTCGTGTTCTGTTTTCGGACTGGATAAGTAAAGGTGCATAAAGGTAACAGGTTCCATCCTGCTGCGTTGGAGTCAACACATATAGCTATTTCCACTAGCACTGTTCTCTTAAGTGCATGCGTGTGTTTTTCGTACTTGCGCTTGTTACTCATGTATGAATGGGTGTGCCCATGTGGATGATTTATGTACAGGACAGAGTGGCTTTCGAGGAGAGCGAGAGAGAGAGAGAGAGAGAGACAGAGACAGACAGACAGACAGAATATGATTTACTGCTATAAAGCGGTGCAGCTTCATAAGCAAGACGGCGCGATGAACAGTAACACAACAAAACAATTAAACCTGGGAGCGCGGAAAGTCCGACATGGAAACCATGGCAAACAATTTTTTTGTGTTTGTTTGTGTAGTATATCGAGACTGGTTTATTATTAGAATCACATGACTTAATTAAGTACGTTATTATGCGAGATTTGGATGTTGTACGAGATCTGTGTAACCGACTATGAAGGTTTGCGGGAGACCAGAAAAATAAGCCCGTTTTAAGTTTTCAACATGTCTTTGTTGATATTGTATGAAAAGGTTACAATTGGCGACGAGGAAAATTGTGAAAGACGAGACTTCGAGTCGGCAAGTGCTTTCTTCGTTCGGCAGCAGATTAGTGGACATTTTTGTCAAACTCGTACCGGCGTCAGAGATCTAGATCTACAAAGATGGCTGCGAACATTCCCTGTGTTGGTTCGTTTGACCCAGCAGGCAATCCTTCGAGTGTTTCGACGAGATGGGCTCGATGGAAAGAGAGCTTTGAACTTTATGTAGCAGCTAGAGGTGATGTGCAAGAAAATCAGAAGAAGCCTTTACTTCTACATTGTGCTGGACTTGAAGTGCAAATGATTTTCGAGACGTTGGAAGGAGGTGCATCCTATGACGAAGCCGTTACTGCTCTTTGACACCTACTTCAAGCCTCAAAGAAACGAAACGTTCGAGAGACACGTATTTCGTCAAATGGAACAAAAAGAGGGCGAAACAACTTCACAATACGTCACAAGACTTCGTCAGCAAGCAGCAAATTGCAACTTTGACGACAAGGTGGCAGAAAACATCCGAGACCAGTGTGTTGACAAGTGTATTGACAGACGATTAAAAGCAAAACTACTGGAGAAAAGGACTTGACCTTGCAACAGCTGTTAGAAATCTCCCAAGCCCATGAAGCAGCCCTTTCACAGTTCAAGACAATGATGGGGGGTGGTGTTTCTGAAACAGTTGTGGGTGCTGTAGGGGGTATGGGTACAAACAGTAAGAAAGGAACAAAGAATCCAAAGTTGATATTAAGGGAACACATGGGAAAGATAAAACTTGTTTTAGATGTGGGAAAGTAGGTCATTTTGCTAAAGATAAGGCCTGCCCTGCAAAGGGAAAAACGTGTTCTAAGTGCAAGAAACCTGGACATTTTGCTTGTGTATGCAAATCAAAGCCAAAGCAAGTGAACACTGTACAGAACAACACAAACAATGATGATGACTTTACATTTACTGTAGAGAATGACATTGTTTTTGGGTTCTGATGATGATTATGCATTTATGAATGGAAGTGGACGGAAGTGCATGATGGATGTGGTTGTGTGGTGATGTATGTGTACCCATGATGGTAGATTCAGGAGCAAGCTGTAATATTGTTGATAGGCAACACATGGCAAAACATGAAGATGAAGAAAGTGAAATGTCACACTACAAAGAAAGCAGACAGACAAACAAGAAAACTGTTTGCGTTTGCCCAGAAACAACCATTGACAATTGTTGGTACATTTACAGCAGATGTAAACATTTCAGGTTACACAAAGAAGAACACAGCAGAATTCATAGTGTTATTAGCTAAAGTTAAGAACGGTGTCATTGTGAGACTGACAATTCACACGGATTTGGATGAAGCTTTCAAGCGAGCCATGTCACCAGCAAATGTTAGCATGGAGGATGGTGTGTTGGTGTTGTAGTTTGTGAAGAAAAGAGACAAAAAAAGTGATGATGGAAGGAACGGCAAAACATTCTGTGTGTGTGGGAAGAGGGGAGAAAAAGAGTGTGTAATTAAGCAGGACTGGATTAAGGACTTTACACGAAAGAAAAAGTGAGTAAAACATTTTCAAAAACAATTGTGAAAAAAAAAATGATTAAGATGTCAGTATAATAACAATATAATGAGAGTCCAACAGCAAAAATTGAAAATGAGTGGTGTTTAAAAACTAAATGGCAAAATGGAGATGGGGGGAGGACAAAATAGAGGAGATTGGGGAGTGGGGTAAAGGTGTGGAACGGGTCCGCTGTTGAGGGTTGAGGGAAGGACAGGAAGGAGTGGTTTTGTACTTTTTATTTGTTTGGCAGCAGGTGCACACACGGTGAGCACATGCCCATGTGCATGCGCGTATACATACGCGTATACATACACACCCACACATATGATGTAAGTAGCATGGATGCATGTGGGCACTTACAATTGGGTGTTGGCGGGCGTGCGCGAGTAAACAGAGAGAGAGAGAGAGAGAGAGAGAGAGTCGATCTGTATCAATACATATGCATACGTAAGGATATATAAGAACATATTTTCGGAAATACAAAAACATGTGCACACTGACACGCGGTCACACACACACACACACACACACACACACACACACACACACACACACACACACACACATACACACTATACTTTTAAACATGTAACATCAATATTTCATAACTGAATTACAGCTACAGTCAATGAACTTTTTATACTCATACAATTTTGTTGTGGTGGTGGTTGTTTTTTGTTTTGCTTTGATATAAAAGTATGAACATGTGTACATATAACTATAAAACACACACGTACAGTCGCTCATGCGCGCCGCGCGCGCGCGCACGCACACACACACACACACACACACACACACACACCACACACACACACACACACACACACACACACATGCGCGCGCGCGCGCACACACATGCACACACAAACAACACACACTAGCGCACACGCATGCACACACACGTACACGATCGTTTAATATTACTTTTAGTAAACAGCACGCACGCACGCACACACACACACACACACACACACACACACACACACACACACACACACACACGTGCGCGCGCGCGTGCGCGCACGCACAAAACATACATACAATACGTGCAAAAGCATTCACGCACATGTGCACACGTGTGCATATGCATACACACGTACGAACACATACATACACACAGGCACATGTAAGTTAGAATAAATATTTTGTAACTTACAAGATCATATTCATATACAATATGTTTCCCCCCTCCTTTATTGCTATGGTGGATATGGTGATGATGGAATTGCTGATTATGATGTTGATGACAGTGTGTGCATGTGTGTTTGTCTGGGTTCTACTGGTAGATGGGGGAGCTAAAGGAAAACATCATTGCCCCTTTGGGGAATCCCCAGCAAAGAGTACAGATGTACCAAACGGGAAAAATATGTCATAGGGTTCATCAAGTGAGCTGTGAGAGGTTAAGCTTTATCCATGACATGAGCTCAGATGTGGCATATTGCATCAACCGATGAACTAGGGCTGATTTGTGGCATGGGTTGTTCAAAAACTGCGCGCGTGCGCGCGCGTGTGCGTGAATGCGCACTGATATATACTGTGTGTATGTGTATATATATATATATATATATTTTTTTTTTTTTTTTTTTTTTTTCTTTCCATCTCTCTCGTAACTGTCCCATTTGTCACCTGGTATTCACCGCCACCCGCCCGGCGGCTCCAATTCCCTCCCTATGTTTCTTCTCCTTGTAAGAAAGGAAAAGGTTACACATTTTTGCCGTTCTTGTTGGAAAAAAAATGCGTTTTGATTGACAGTTATGTATGTATGCATTGTGTGTGTGTGTGTGTGTGGTGGGTGTGTGTGTGTAGATGCATAACAGATTTCAAACAAAACTTAAACAGTAGATCACTCGTCATTTTGAGTCGTATTCAGGAACACAGGTTATGTCACACTCAATTATTGAGATACTTTGCCTTATGTAATGTGCCCAGCGAGGACCATCAGTCAGAAATGTTATTTTATGTTCTACATTGTTTGTGTTTATTTTGTCATGTCCAAGAATTCTTTGTATACATTTTTTGTTACAACAGGTCCAAGGTTTTTCTTTGTCATATTTATGATATAATTTGTGAGTACATGATGATGATCATAGCATAGTGAAAATGAGTATGGAGAGCAGATTCGACAGCACTAGCAGTTTGAAAGAAACATTATGGGAATGGATAGTTTGATGATGTCAATCTCTAAATTGCCAGGGTCTGGGTAACTATGAAAAACGAACGAAGATGTCTTTCAATATTTAAGGCAAAAGGAATATTCTGTATATTTTTTACAGAGATGCACATTTTACTAAGAAATTAGAGCGGCAGATACGAACTGAATGGGGATATGAATGCTTTTTTCTTTAAATAATAGTAGATCAAGAGGGGTTGCCATATTGTTTAAATAATAATTTTGATTTCAAATAGAACAAATAATCAAGATACAAAAGGAAACTATATATTGTTTTGGTGTGAAATAAATATGCAGATGGGACAACAGATTGTATTGGTGAATGTTACGGTCCAAAACCGGGATGAACCAGATTTTTTCGAGACTATACAAAACAGAATTGAAGATTTAGGTATCTTGAAGGTAATATCGGTGGAGATTGGAACTGGTATTAAATCCAAATTTGATTACTATAAACTATAAACATATTAATAATGTCAAAGCAAAGAGAAGCAGTATTAGAGATGATTTCCAAATATGAAATTAGTAGATATATGGAGAGAATTTGAACCCAGAAGAATTCTCCGATACAGTTGGAGAAGAACAAATCCTTTTCAACACACAAGCCGTTTAGATTTTTTTTTTAGTTTCTGACACTTTAGTAACCAATGTTAGTAACGCTGATATCCTCTTGGATATAGAAGTGATGCACTCTTTAATAACAATAGAACAGGTAACATTTAAAGATGAAAGAAAGAACCAAAGGGTTTGGAAATTTAACTCCTCATTGTTGAAAGATTGCATATTTATGTTGAACTCATTAACAATACTATAGAAAGAAATGAAAAACAATATGCAGCATTGCCTTATACAAGAGAGAATGTAAAAAGACAATACCAGCGGGCATCTCAAGGAGAGAAAATCAATAAATACTTCTGCTCTTAGAAAAAAGGCATTTTGTAAGCAAAACGAATGTTGAAACTGGTGACAGATAACGGTCGAACACTATTCGAAAGAGCTGAGATGTTGCAGGAGACAAAATCCTTTTTTCAGAATTTATATAAACAAAAAGAATCCCGGGAAATAGACATTGATAATTACATACACAGTTTGCCAAAGTTACCTGAAACAGAATCTGAAAACCTGGAAGGGTTCATAACTAAAGAGCAAGCATCTGAAGCATTAAAAAGCATGCAAAATGATAAAAGCCCAGGTACAGATGGAATGACAGTGAATTTCTTTAAGTTTTTCTGGAGACAGTTAGGTGACTTCGTGGTTCGGTCATTAAACGAGGGATTTATTAAGGGAGAAATGTCAATAACTCAAAGGAGGGAATAATAATTTGCATACCTAAAAATGAAAAACCTAGGGAATATTTAGAAAAATTGGAGACCAATCTCACTCCTGAACGTTACATATAAAATTGGATCAACGTGTATAGCAAACAGGGATGAAAAGGGTTATATCTAAATTAATCCATGAAGATAAAACGGATTTATATCAGGAAGATACATGGAGATAACATTCGAATTTTGTATGACTTAATACATTATTTAGAAAATAAAAACATGCAGGGTCTGTTGGTTTCTATTGATTTCGAAAAAAAGCTTTTGACTCAATTAACTGGAACTATATGGAAAAAGTTTTGAATGCATTTGGCTTTGGTAAAGATATAATTAAATGGATACATACCTTCTATACTAACATCAAGTCCTACGTGATCGTGAATGGAAAAATTTCAAAAAGCTTTGTAGTAGCCAGAGGATGCCGGCAAGGAGACCCAATATCGCCATATTTGTTTGTTTCTGTGTGCTGAGATATTAGCATGCAAAATCCGTGAAGATAAAGAAATTAAAGGAATTCAGATATCAGATACAGAATTTAAAGTAAGCCAGTTTGCTGACGACACCTCATTTACGTTAGAGGGAGATCAAAAGTCATACGAAAGACTGTTCAATACTCTAGAGGAATTTGAAGAATCTCAGGCCTAAAGTTGAATTTTGAAAAAAACTATCAATGTATGGTTAGGTAAAATATAGAAATCAAATATTAGATACTTAGCTAATAAGCGCATGATATGGAATCCCCCAAATTTAAAATACTTGGGCTCTGGTTTACTACTGACCTATCGCATTTAACAGAAATCAATACAGCAAGCAAATATGTCGAAGTACAAACCTTGTTTAAAATCTGGTCTAGAAGGATCTGTACACCACTGGGAAGAGTAGCCATCTTAAAATCGCTTTATATTATCAAAATTAGTATACTTATGGATATTATTGCCAAATCCACCAGATGATTATATTAAACAATTACAGAAAATGTGTTTTGATTTTGTGTGGGATAAAAAAACAGATAAAATAAAAAACGAATTTATCAGTTCATAATGTCGAAAATGGAGGCATTGGAATTCCAAATATACAAGCCTTTATTCAGGGTCTGAAATTGTCTTGGATAAGAAAACTGATGACAGGCAATTCAAAATGGAAGAAATAATGAAAAGCTCATATCCAGAAAGTGATCAGTTAAACTGCTATGGTGCTAAGAGATTTACAAATAATAAATATAATCAGTTTTGGAAAGACGTATTTAATGCTTATGATAAATTAAACACTAATGTTGAATTAGATAACAACAAAGAGATGTCTGCTGAACCATATTTTTCAACAACAAATTCAAAATAAATAATAGTCATTTTTTTTTAAACTTGGAACCTAAAAAATGTATACCTTGTGAAAGATGTTTTGAAAGAAAATGGAGAGTTTTTAAAACATGACGAATTTTCAGAAAAGTGGGGTCTAACAGTAAATTATCTTAACTACTTTGGTTGCATTCAAGCAATCAAAGAATATGCCAGAAAAAGAAATATAATCTTCGAAAATAACTGTAGTAACGAAAATAATAAATCAGTACAAATAATATCTGAAGTACATAAAGGAACAAAGATTTTTTACAGTTTACTCTTAGAGAAACATGTATATTCGACATAAAAAGCCTTTATGAACTGGGAAACTCAATTAGCCATATATATTAATTGGGAGACTGTTTTAAAAAAGATTAATAAATAAAAGAAATAAAGCTTAAATGGTTTCAACTGAAACTGTGTCATGGAATTTTAGTGTCAAATATCCTATTACAAAAAATGGGAGTAACTGATAATGATAAATGCAACTTTTGTTGCAATGAAAGAGATACTGTGCAACATTATTTATGGTACTGCCCATTCTCCCAGATGTTTGGAAAGATTTTGAAAAAAAAAAAGAGAGAAATGCAGTAACTGTGAAAGATTATCATTTAATGTTGAATTGATTTTATTTGGCACAGACGATACAACACTAACTGAAGATACTTTTGATCTAATTATTTTATGGGCAAATTCTTTATTTATAAGTGCAGGATAACTCATATAAAACCAAAACTGGAAATATTTTTGACTGAGTTTAACCCGTAGGTATACACTGGAAAAATATGTACATGTATTAAATATGTGTTACTATGATTTTAAAAAGAAGTGGCTACCATACTCAGGATTATTGTTGAGGGATAGCAATCAATATGGATGATCCTTCAATACATTGTATAGATGCTGTGTTTAAAAATTAAAAATAAAAAGGGGGGGGGGGGGGGGGGGGTCCATACATATTGAATATTACTGACATATGCTATGAACAAAGAATTCAAAACATGATTTTGTGTTGCTGTATGAGGACCTTGTAGAAAACACCCTTTGCATTAACATTATAATTTTTGTATTTGGACATATATAGTGTTTATGAGAAAGTACTCTTTTTGTTTTGTGGAATACTGAAATGTTATTGCTGAATACTCATTTGGAAAGAAAAGAAAGAACCTTCATCGCAAGGGGAAAAGTGAAAAACCAGAACTTAAAGCAGAGTACAAAAGCTTGTTTTCTGGAGAGCTTGGAAAACTGAAAGATAAACAGATCAAACTGCATGTAAAATCCAGCGTAAAGCCAGTTGTTCAAAATGCGAGACGCGTGCCGTTCAGTTTTCGTCCGAAAATTGAAAAGAAAATCGCAGAGCTAGAGAAGCTTGATATCATTGAACGTGCCAGTGGTCCTACAACATGGGTTAGTCCTATTGTTGTCGTGCCCAAAGCAAACACAGATGACATTCGTTTATGCGTTGACATGAGGCAGGCAAATGAGGCAATTGAACGCGAAAGATTTCCGATTCCGACAATCGAGGAAACGCTTCTTGAAATGAATGGTAGCACCGTTTTCTCAAAACTTGATCTAAAATGGGGTTTTCACCAACTCGAGTTGGAAGAAGAATCGCGTCATGTCACAACATTTGCGACTCATATGGGTTAGTTTCGGTACAAAAGATTGATGTTTGGTGTTACATCCGCACCAGAAATATACCAGTATACCATTCAAAAGATACTCAGAGACTGCAAAGGACAGCGCAACATGACAGATGATATAATCATTTATGGCACAACACTAAAAGAACATGACCGTAGACTGGATGCAGTTTTGAGAACACTGAAAGAGAATGGTTTGACTTTGAACGCAGACAAGTGCGTGTACCGTATGTCAGTTACAATTCATGGGATTCATGCTGTCGGAAAAAGGATTTGGTCCGACATCTGCCAAAGTTGAAGCAGTGAAAAAATGCGACGCGCGACCAGCCTGCGTGTCAGAAGTCCGAAGTTTTCTTGGTCTGGCTCATTTCAGTGCTCGGTTCATTCCGAACCTCGCAACAAAAGCAGAAGCGCTTCAGAAATTGACGCGGAAAAATGTCGTTTTTCGCTAGGGACCGGAACAAGAAAAATCATTTCAGCTTTTGAAAGATGACCTTGCAAAGTCAGAAAATCTCTCATACTTTGATCCAGACGCAGAGACAAAGATTGTCACAGACGCTAGTCCAGTAGGATTAGGTGCTGTTCTCACTCAGGTACAAAATGGCGTGAAGCGAGTCATTTTCTATGCAAGCCGAAGTCTGACTGCGGTTGAACGTAGATATTCACAGACTGAAAAAGAGGCTCTCGCTATAGTGTGGGCCTGTGAACGGTTTCATCAGTATGTGTATGGTGTGAATTTTACACTTGAAACCGATCACCGACCTCTTCAGTTCCTTTATTCGCTGCGATCAAAACCATCAGCTGGAATTGAAAGATGGGTACTCAGGCTGCAGAGTTACTCGTTTAAGGTTGAGTACAAACCAGGATCTCATAATATCGCTGACTCATTGTCAAGACTTGTTGCAGAAAACAAAACATGTCAGGATAGGAATGTTGCGGAGGAATATGCTTATTTCTGTGCAAAAGAAGCTGTTCCAACTGCAATGACAACTCGTGAAATAGAGGAAGAGTCAGGAAAAGATGAAGAGCTAGGTTTAGTTCGAGAGTGCATTCAGACAGGAAAGTGGGAAAAGTGTCCTAATGTGGCATACAAAACACTGCGTGATGAACTTACCTGTCTTGGAAAGCTGATTTTGAGAGGAACTCGCATTGTCATTCCGGAAAGTTTGCGTGAAAGAGTGATTGAAATCGCTCATGAGGGTCACCAAGGAATTACTAAGACAAAAGAAAGACTCCGTACAAAAGTATGGTGGGCTAGGATGGATAAAGATGTTGAAAAACAAGTTAAAATCTTGTCATGCATGTCAATTAGTCAGTCAACCATCTGTACCAGAGCCAGTGATTCGAACCAAAATGCCAGAAGGTCCCTGGGAGGATCTTGCCATTGATCTGTTAGGGACCGTTTCCTTCCGGTGATTCTGTTCTCGTAGTCGTTGACTACTTCAGCAGATTTTTTTTAGATTGCTGTTCTGAAATCTACCACTGCAGGTAGAATTATAGAAGAACTTGAAAATTTGTTCACAAGACATGGAATACCAATCTCCATTAAATCAGACAACGGACCACAGTTTGTTTCCACCAAATTCAAAGAATTCATGGCCGAAAATAACATTGAACACAGATTTTCAACACCATTGTGGCCACAAGCCAATGGTGAAGTGGAACGCCAAAATAGAACTCTGATGAAAGCAATCAAAATTGCACAAGCTGAAGGAAAAAAAAAACTGGAAGAAAGAGCTGAACAAATTCCTTTTGTCGTACAGAACTACACCACACCAAACTACAGGTGTAAGCCCGGCTGAACTGTTTTACAAACGAAAACTTCGAACAAAACTGCCGGAGATTGATTCCGTTCTGAAGTTTGAAATGGATGAAAGCATTCGAGACCGAGACCGAATCCAAAAAGAGATGGGAAAACAATATGCAGATGAAAAACGCAAGGCAACAAACAGTGAAATAGATGTAGGTGATTAAGTTTTACTTCAACAAAGAAAACAAGACAAACTTTCAACAAATTTTGAACCAGAACCATACAAAGTTATTCAAAGAAATGGATCAGAAATTCTGATTGAGTCACCAGTCAGTGGTGCACAATACAAAAGAAATGTGGCACACATGAAGAAATTCATAAGCAAAGAAGCAAAACATGATGCAGAACAAAAGAGTAGTCTGAAAGAAATAGCTGATCAGACTGACAAACATGGAGATACACAGACAGAAACTACACAATCACAATACACACAGATAGAAACTGCACAGTCACAAATGCAACCTGTCAGACAATCCACAAGAGTGAAAAGATTACCAGAAAAGTTTAAAGACTATGTTGTGACTAGGTAGACATTAAAATTGATGTCATGATGTTCATTGTTTGAGTGGATAGTTATTCAATATTGTTTAGAAATTTAATTTTTGTGCGCGGGAACTCTATTTCAACAAGGAGAGTGAGAGCACTAGCTGTTAAATTCAAATGTCATGCAGAATTTGGTTTGTAAAGGGGAATGAGAGAGAGAGAGTGAGTGAATCAGAAGGTTGTTTTAATTTTAGAGATGAGTGTAAAGAATTTAGGACTTGATGATGGTGTTTAAAGAAAGAAAGAAAAAAAAAGAAGTTATGAGTTTTAACGCTGGGTATAGGAAGTTTACTGTTTTAGTTAGTAATATTATTCTAAACAAAGGGAGAGATTATAGTATATCGAGACTGGTTAATTATTAGAATCACATGACTTAATTAAGTACATTATTATGCGAGATTTGGATGTTGTACGAGATCTGTGTAACCGACTATGAAGGTTTGCGGGAGACCAGAAAAATAAGCCGTTTTTAAGTTTCAACATGTCTTTGTTGATATTGTATGACAAGGTTACGTTTGTTTGTTTGTTTTCCACCTCTTGGCATCTGTCCCACAGTAACCGGTCCGTCAAACGAGCGTCGTGAACACAGACTGCCAGCCCAGGTAGAACTGGATCAGGTCGTGCAGCGTGTCCATCTCCCGTGCCGCACGTGCTTGGATCTCGGCGTGTTGTGTACTGACAACACTTTCCCTTTACGGAGACTGGCACGTTTAGCACGTTCTTCTGTCAGCATGTTTTTGTCGTCCTGCTTCACATACCAGAACACACACTTGCTGTCACCAGACATAGCCGCATAAGTAAATTCCAGGACTAGATCGTCTGATTCGCACATCAGCTGTATCTGTATCTGTATCTGTCAGTATACGTTGCTACATCCAGGAATCCGGCGTCGACGCAACGTCAGCACATCAGTGTCGGTCGATCGCTGGACTGTCACTTTTCGGAAGGATTTATGCCTGTCCTTGTCACTCGATCGTCTTTGTAGAGACCTATCTGTTAGGGTAGCGACATAGCTTTTAACGACACTGGTGTTGAAACTACCAACAGAACTATCTATCATCGACTCGATGTCCGTCTCAAGTGTGGAATGATAGAACTGTCACAGTCAATCATGCCTGAAGTTTCGTTAGCCTCGTTCACGTGAAACACATCAGACGGCGCTTCGTCCTCGTCTTGGTTGCTGTCATTCTGGTTCGGCCGTGTTGACAAAACGTACTCCTGTGTGTCTGATGTTTCCCACTGTGTGTCAGGCAAGAACGGCGCTCCAGTGGGCGTACCGTATCGAGGTCATGATCCCGCTTCGTACTTGCCTGATTCTGTTGCTGTCTGGCCCTTTCCCGGTCACGTCGAATCTGACTTGGTGGCTTTCTTCTATAATACTGCAACCCTTGTATTCCGATTCAGGACAGGGTCCGCCATGTTTGTTGACACTGGCGAGTTGGCACAAACTTAGCGCACACAAACTTTTATCCTTAAATGTCAGACCCAGGCTTATCCTGTGGATCACAGATTTCCTCATCTCCAGATCCCAATCAGTGCGCTATCAATCTGTCATGTCATCTGTCCTCTTTTGCTCCACAGGTTCCCCTCAAGGTACCGTTCTTTCTCTGTCCTCTTTACTCTGTACACAACGACTGCATTGGTACAGAAGAAACACCAGTCATTAAACATTCAAATGATACAGCCCTTGTAGACCTTTCCAATTCTGATGTAACATATTTTGATGAAGTTGAGCGTTTCAGCACCTGCTGTATAGCAAAACTATCTTGAGCTTAACGTCAAAAAAAACAAAGGAGATGATCATAGATTTTAGGAAAGCGGAAAATTATGTGCCTGATCTTTACATTGATGGAGAAAAAGTGGAACGGGTAGAGGAATACAAATATCTGGGCACAACATTAGACAATAAGCTCACTTTCAATACACACACCAGGTCCGCATACAAAAAATGCCAAATTAGAATGCATTTCCTACGCAAATTGAGGAATCTGCATGTCCAGCCAAAAATTCTTGAAACATTTTACAGGAGTTTTATTGAGTCTGTCTTGACGTTTTCATGCATTTGCTGGTATGGAAATCTTAATTTGAAAAACAGCAAACTCTTGGATAGCGTTGTGAACATCTGCGGCAAGATTGTTGGTGAGAGACAGGAGAGTATGAGTGAGTTGTATGAAAGGCGTGCGGTCAACAAGGCTCGTGCGATTGTTAGTGACAGTGGGCATACGCTTGCGCGACAGTTTGTGCTCCTTCCATCAGGCAGACGATTTTGTGTTCCCAGAGCTAAGCTGATGCGCACAAAAAAGAGCTTTGTGTTCAAATCCATTGTGTTTTTAAAACAAACACAGGGTGTAAGAAGAGGCGATGGATCACCTGTGACACAAGCATGTGCGCGGGTGTGTATGTCCGTGAGCAAGCGGGAAAGTATAGATGCTGGAGTGTGGGTGTGTTTCTGTTTTATGTGTGCATGTCCTGGAACAGTGAGGAATAGAAATGTCTGGAATATGTCTCATCTTAATGATTTTTAATGATAAATCACCTCTCTCTCTCTCTCTCTCTCTCTCTCTCTCTCTCTCTCTCTCTCTCTCTCTCTCTCTCTCTCACGTGCACACATTTATTTATGTGTATATAATCAAGAGTGGCTGAGTGTGTACTTTATTTGCACTACCAAAAGGAGAAAGATTGAAATTCCCATTTTGGTGTTACACGCATGTTTTATTGTTTGTAAGTAATTTTAATTTCCAGTGTCACGTTTGGAACTATAAATATGTATGTCTTAACTTTTAGGGCAGCGGTCACAAATGTAATTTCTCTTGTAACGAGAGATAATAAAGTTTTCTGAATCTGAATCTGAATCACTTTCCAACTGCTCACCATGCTGTCCGTCAGCAGGGCACTCAGGGTCTTCTCCACAGTCGCTGGCAGTCCAGTAACCGGCATGTTGATGAAATCAGCTAATTTACTGTAGCTCTTCCCATGTGCACCCTTTCGCTACGCTTCTTGTCACGTGACGAAAGAGAGAGAGTGAGAGAGAATGCGCGCGCGCGCGCGCGCGCGCGCGTGTGTGTGTGTGTGTGTGTGTGTGTGTGTGTGTGTGTGTGTGTGTGTGTGTGTGTGTGTGTGTGTGTGTGTGTGTGCAGCAGCCCTGAACAGTCATACAGTAAGTGTTCACCATCTCCACCCTACATCCCCATTGTGAAAGGTTAAAAAAACAACAATAAAGCCTCTGTGTGTGTGTGTGTACGTGTGTGTGTGTGTGTGCGCGCGCGCACGCGCGCGCGCGCGTGCGTGTATGTGTGTGTGTGTGTGTGTGTGTGTGTTTGCGCGCAGCTCTGACATAGTCATACAGTAAGTGTTCACCATCTCCACTCCACATACCCATCGTGAAAGACTCCTCTCGTCTGCACACTTGGGTGTGTGCATGATTGTGCGCACGATTCATTCACATGTGCATGTTGTGTGCGGGTATGTTTCAGGCCATGATAGAAACCTTCAGTGTCAGCGGAACGTTCTTACTCCTTGGGGCAGTCAGCCTTCACTTCTGCTTCTTCGGCATGTTTTACCGACCTACCATGTATGAGGGCAAGGCCGTGGACATTGTTGTGGAAGAACAGGACACGGCGTGGAGCAAAACACCAGTTGGTCTTCCGGAGAAAAATGTGGAAGCCACCACTGGGACAGCGGGACACAGAGCACGTCCATGTGACACTGAAGAAGGTCGTGACTCTTCGGTGGAAGAGAACAGAAGCTGTCAATCTGGGATCCACACAGGTGTCACATCCAGTCTGTCTCATGACACAATCGCTGCCTATGACATCCCCATTGCTGCCCTGAAGTCAAACGACACATCAGTGGAACCTGACAAGGAAAATGTCGAAGAAAGATTCGGCAAAACCTTAACCTCCACAGCACAGCGTTTTGCAGCAATGCCAACGACCACAACCAGTGAAACTGACCAGCTGCTGACCAAGTCGCCCCTACTGACCCAGGGCCAGCAGGAGGAAGCCAACCATCAGGGGCAAATGACCTTCACCTTCCCTGTTGCCGCCCCCAGGTTTCCCAGTCACCTAGCCAGGAACACCGTGACCACAAGATCTCTGATGCGGATGACGTCACCATCAGCACGTTCACGCAGTCATCCTCTGGCTGTAGCTCATCTTATGCAGTTCCAGAATGGCAGCAGCTTTCTTGCCAGCAAAATCTTGTACCTACTGAAGCTGCAACGAAGCAAGACCTTCATGAACGGGTCATTGTAACACTGACCCTGCTCAAGACAAACAGAGGAAAAATTCTTCTGGAGAGTGTAGACAGAGAAGAAAACGGGTGTGTTGTGGGACCTACCTGGGCCTGCTGTTGACATGGCCTTCATGCTGCACTGTGCCAGTCTCTTTGTGTCCAATGTCCATATAGCAGGGGTGTTCCTCCACCTGCCAGAGTACATGCAGCACCATGGCACTTCCCCTGACAGAGCGGCAACGCTGCTGATGGCTGTCGGCTGCATGAGGTCAGTACCTTGAGGCATCGTTTGGTTCATTATGTTCATTGTGTGGCTGTCAGAAGGACGCATAAAGGACAGGGGGGAAATCCAGTGGTGGTTTAAATGACGACAGGATCATAAACGCAGAGATTAAAACAGAGAGATAAGGACAAAAAAGAAAAATGAAGCAATGACGAAAAAGGGAAACAGAAATTCACTGTCATACCAAGCTTTCAAGGCAGTGTTCTCTACACAGTTTAAAGGTGATACCGTATCAACTTTCTTATGCCAGACCAGTTTCTATGTGTGTAATGTAGACTGTCATCTCCAGAGGCAGAGTGTAACCATCGTCCAGTGTCACCATACTCTTTCCGCGCGTCCTGTCACCATCTGTGTTTTTATTGCAAAAATTGGAGTTTGGGCAAAGTCTGCTGAGGATAGCTCCATCAGTGGTGTGGGTTGTTTTACAGGACTGAAGCGAATGCTGCCCTTAGAATGGAAGATAAGTCTGACCCCAAACACAATCAGATCCATTATACAAGGCTAAGACCGGTGCACTTGTTACTTCTTCAAAGAACGGGGCGGAGGGGTGGGGAGGAGGGCATCTTGTGTGCTGGGCCACCTGTTTCACGTCAAGTGATTTCTTCAAGCTGACGACGATGGCACAGCTTTGCAAGAGCCACAGTGACGTGGAGCCGGTGGAAACACAGAGCAGGGTCTCTCACCGCTGTTCTCATTACAGCTAGTAACGACGGGAATGAGCGGCGCTATTTGTGGTGGAAGGACCGCTCGGAGGCAACCAGATTAATGATTCAGCTGAATAATTTAAAACGCTAAACTGGAAGCAAACTCAGTTTTGATAAAGGCAAATCACTGCCTTCAGAAAAGGAGGATAGCTGGCAACCAGCGAGAGATGGCTGAACGAGTGTGTCCCCATGCCTGTTGTCAATGGTCACATATAGCTCCAGATAGTTTTCTCTACTCGCTCGAGTTTTGATGCTGCTGGAAGAGACCTTTCCAGTAGAGCCAGAAATGTGCTACTACCTGTGAAGAAGAAATGCTTGTAGTGAATAACAATTACTTAGAAAAGTTGTCATTTTTTTTCAAATACAGATTGGCCTGCAGCCTATTGTGCAGTATTCTGCAGTATGGCTCGGAGTAACAGGTTTAGTGAGCAGGCTCATTTGATCGGTTTCAAAAGTTTTGAGGTGTAGAACACCAAACGATTTAGTGTATGAGGAAACGAACAGATATCCCATCCACTGAACTCTGCAGCGCTACTTTATCCGCGGTTGGTTATAGCTATTGATAGAATAACGAAAGGTTGCCACAGAATGCCTGTAATATGTAATTTAACCGGATTCCATGGGCAAAATTGACTGGAAATCTAATATACGAGTGTGTTTATGTGAGCTTTGGCCGGGTGTGTATGGATTTATCGAAAAAGAGGCAAAGAAAGTCTGTTTGTTACAGACCCTTCAACAAAGACTGATCGATAGTCTATAGCAAATATGGGAAAGCCATGTCATTCCAGCAACAAGACCATATTTATACAAACTGTACAGTTCTTCTCATGTAGTAAAGACATGCATCTCACTGAGTATGGACAGGCATCCGCGATGTTTAATCAGATTTAAACTGAGGATCTCAAAACTTCAACTACATGTATAGTATTACAAAAAGGTATGTCATAGCGGACTGCTTTGCCCCCTTCGTAAAGAATCCACTAAATGTGAAGTTCATTTTGTTTTGCGGCGTCGCGCATTCTCATTAATCTCCGTTTGAAACTGATTCCTAGGAACTTCTATAATGATCGATGTCAGTTTCGTTTATGTTTACTTATATAATTGGCAGTTCAGGTTTGTATGTGTTTATGTGTGTGTATATATATATATATATATATATATATATATATATATATATACACACACACACACACACACACACACACACACACACACACACACACACACACACACACACACACAAACTATTCGACCAGGAGAGATAATTGTATCACGGTCTTTAGCGCGCTAATTTGAACAGTCATAATAGCGTTGCTCGTATGTGTCATGTGCGGCTGTGGACCTAGTCGACTGAAACACCTGAATCTGAGGGTCAAATGACTGTGATACTAGTGTTGCTGGCTGGCTGGGCTTGCACAAGGGGCACAGACCTTACACACACCCCCCCCCCCCCCCACACACACACACACACACACTTACAGTATCAAGGGGCACAGGCCTTACCACACCCCCCCCTTACAGTATCAAGGGGCACAGGCCTTACCACACCCCCACTTACAGTATCAAGGGGCACAGGCCTTACCACACCCCCACTTACAGTATCAAGGGGCACAGGCCTTACCACACCCCCACTTACAGTATCAAGGGACACAGGCCTTACCACACCCCCACTTACAGTATCAAGGGGCACAGGCCTTACCACACCCCCACTTACAGTATCAAGGGGCACAGGCCTTACCACACCCCCACTTACAGTATCAAGGGGCACAGGTCTTATCACACCCCCACTTACAGTATCAAGGGGCACAGACCTTACCACACCCCACTTACAGTATCAAGGGGGACATGTTTTACCACACCCCCACTTACAGTATCAAGGGGGACATGTTTTACCACACCCCTACTTACAGTATCAAGGGGACAGGCGTTACCACACCCCCACTTACAGTATCAAGGGGGACATGTTTTACCACACCCCCACTTACAGTATCAAGGGGACATGTTTTACCACACCCCTACTTACAGTATCAAGGGGGACATACTTTACCACACCAGCACTTACAGTATCAAGCGGGACATGTTTTACCACACCCCTACTTACAGTATCAAGGGGGGACAGGCGTTACCACACCCCCACGTACAGTATTAAGGGGGACATGTTTTACCACCACCACCACAACCACC
Organism: Conus betulinus; assembly: GCA_016801955.1. Taxonomy (NCBI): domain Eukaryota; kingdom Metazoa; phylum Mollusca; class Gastropoda; order Neogastropoda; family Conidae; genus Conus; species Conus betulinus. The sequence continues at coordinate 11,051 of JADBJO010017278.1, read as the reverse complement.
ACCCCCACTTAAAGTATTAAGGGGGACAGGCTTTACCACACCCCCACTTACAGTATCACCATTGTTCAGCTCATGACGCAAACTTTGCGGGATCCATTCATACACAGTTGAACACCAAACGTACCGCACAAGCAACATTATATGCAGATGTGTATTGCATGCCAGCGAATTGTTGACGTTGAAGAAAAAAAGAGTATGTGATGTCTCATCCATTTTGAACGCCACTGCACCGTTTGGAGGTGCAAGCTGGGGTAGCTGCTGGCTGCACATGTACAGAAGATCTGACACACGGGACAGGTGTCGGCCCTTTGTGGGCCCAGCAACAGATGTTGACAGTCAGCCGGCAGCAGTGGTGGTATGCATTGTTTGACATTGATGAAACAGCAGCAGTAACACACTCCAGAGGACACGTGCTGACACGTGGCTGACAATTCAGAGAACACATGCTGTCACGTGGCTCATAATCCACAGGACAATGCTGACACGTGGCTCACAATCCACAGGACACATGCTGACACGTGACTCACAATCCACAGGACACATGCTGACACGTGGCTCGCAATCCACAGGACACATGCTGACACGTGGCTCACAATCCACAGGATACATGCTGACACGTGGCTCACAATCCACAGGACACATGCTGACACGTGGCTCACAATCCACCGGACACATGCTGACACGTGGCTCACAATCCACAGGGCACATGCTGACACGTGGCTCACGATCCACCGGACAATGCTGACACGTGGCTCACAATCCACCGGACAATGCTGACACGTGGCTCACAATCCACCGGACACATGCTGACACGTGGCTCACATCCACCGGACATATGCTGACACGTGGCTCACAATCCACAGGACACATGCTGACACGTGGCTCACAATCCACAGGACACATGCTGACACGTGGCTCACAATCTACAGGACACATGCTGACACGTGGCTCACAATCCACAGGACACATGCTGACACGTGGCTCACAATCCACAGGACACATGCTGACACGTGGCTCACAATCCACAGAACACATGCTGACACGTGGCTCACAATCCACAGGACACATGCTGACACGTGGCTCACAATCCACAGGACACATGCTGACACGTGGCTCACAATCCACAGGACACATGCTGACACGTGGCTCCCTGCACTGGGCCTGGCTGCTGTGTACAGGGCCTGGCGTCACGTGTCACAGTCACCTCCATGTCCTACATCTCTCCCCGTCGCGTGCCACAGTCACCTCCATGTCCTACATCTCTCCCCCGTCACGTGCTACAGTCACCTCCATGTCCTACATCTCTCCCCGTCACGTGCCACAGTCACCTCCATGTCCTACATCTCTCCCCGTCACGTGCCACAGTCACCTCCATGTCCTACATCTCTCCCCGTCACGTGTCACAGTCACCTCCATGTCCTACATCTCTCCCCGTCCAGTGAGGAGGGGCGTGTGCCCAAAGTGCCCCAGGGAGTGGTTTTAGAACAGTCCAACCACTGCCCACGTGTTCCTAAAGCTCTCCATGCACAGGGCTGATTCTGGTTTTCTGTCCACAAATCCCTTCCATACCCAGCACTGCTGTCACAGAGGAGAAGGGGAGCAATTCTGGCCATTCGCCTGAATATACATCCCCCAACCCCTGACTCATTTTCCATCCCCTATCCCTGCCCATATGCAGTCTTAACACACACATGGGTGGGAGTGGGAGGGGAAGCAGAGTGATTTCGCCTTATAACTGAACACGTCCCCAATCATTTTTCAACAAACGTACCTCCCCCCCTACCCCCCCCCCCCCCCCCCCCCCCCCCCCCCCCCCGTCATCTCCACCTTTAGCAGGTGTACCTAGCACATGAGCGGGGAGTGACTTTGGCCCTGTGTCTAAACTCACCGATTACCCCCACCTACCCTCATCAACACATGCGTGATAACTTGGGGGTGATTTTGACCCACATGCCCACAGCCCTTCCCCCCCCCCCCCTCCCTCCCCCCCAAACTCTGCAAAAAATTCTGTAGTTCATTGACAGTGACACACATGTCACCCCCCGCACCTCCAGGCGTTTCTGGCGCATGGGAAAAACTGACTTTGTTCCTACACGTTGACTGACGTGTCAAGTCCATGTCCTCATCAACAGATGGGATGGGGGACTGATTGCCAAGTCCTCATCAAGTGGGATGGGGGGCTGATTGCCATGCCCTCATCAACAGGTAGGATGGGGGACTGATTGCCGTGTCCTCATCAACAGGTGGGATGGGGGACTGATTGCCGTGTCCTCATCAACAGGTGGGATGGGGGACTGATTGCCGTGTCATCAACAGGTGGGATGGGGGACTGATTGCCATGTCCTCATCAACAGGTGGGATGGGGGACTGATTGCCATGTCCTCATCAAACAGGTAGGAAAGGGGACTGATTGCCATGTCCTCATCAACAGGTGGGATGGGGGACTGATTGCCATGTCCTCATCATCAGGTGGGATGGGGGACTGATTGCTATGTCCTCATGAACAGTGGGATGCGGGACTGATTGTAGCCCAACGCTCACACCTGCCCTCCCCTTCAGCTGATCACACGCCGGCCAAGTGACCTTATCCTCCAATATGCTCTCACCCACCTCCACCCCAAAACCTAACACACGTTTGTATGAAGATGAAAGAGGTAAGTAGCTGAGAGGGGGTAATTTGGTCTTATACTCCCCCCCCCCCCCCCCACCCCCACCCCTTCTCCTCCTCCGTTTCTCCAAGTGTATCTTCAACATGGGTGAAGTTTAATTTTGGATACACCTGACACATTCATCCACATTCCCCCCCTCCCCCCTCCTCTCCCCCTCTCCCCCCACACGTCACCTTCAAGACGCCCATAAAATAGCAAGTGGGCTATACGATCTCATGCCAAAACTCACCCCGTACCCCCCACCCACCCACCTACCACCACCCACCCACCTTATCAACACTGGCATAATCAGCACGCTGGGTGGGGAGGGGAGGTGCAGTGATGACTTGCTACGGAGTATGGCCACAAGCAAACCCTCACATCAGTGTGTGGTCAGGAAGTTCTATCTACGCTGTTTCCATGTTGGTCTTCGCTCAGTAGATGAAGCCGATTGACGTGATCTTTATGTGATTGTTGACAATCATAAACACTCGAAACTTGCCAACCCTTGCCTATATCACCTTGTGAGCAAAGAAGATGCTACTTCATGCTAAATTTTTTTTATAAATTCAGAAACAAGCGGGCTTACCTGTCAGCTAAAGACACACAACTTGGCGTGTGATTCAGGTCTTTTGGCCAACCTCAACTCATTCCCTCCTCTTCAATTACTCTAAGCTCGTCGCCGCCTCTCCCCAGTCACTGCCATCAACACACCCAGGACAGACAGCAGGATATTGACAGGAAGGCTGACCTTCTGCCCTAGTTCTTAGTTCAACGTAAGAAGCACACTGGTAGGCAGTCATTTTGGCTTTATACCCGAACTTCCCCTATCCTCCCTCTACCAGCACACATCCCTCAGACAGGGGCACAGGGGGGAAGTTTTGGCCTGATGCCGAAACTGGCCCTCTTTAACACATGTATCTGGCACAGTCGGGGACGGGTGGCTTTGGTCTTAGGCCCACAGTCATCCCTTGACCCATTGGGGCTCACTAACTTCCCCACGACAGACAGAGGGTGGTGGGAGTGATGGTGATCTCATGCCCCGACACAGGCATGTCAGCAACTGTACGGAGACATAACCGGGAAGTGGTTGTGTCTTCTGCCCAGCTATCTCCCCGTGGTATCTGCTGTCGTCAACACAGCCAGCACTGATGGAGGAAAGAAACTGGGGGACACTGTGGCATCCTGCCCCGGATCACCCCATTGCTGCCAATCTATTCAGAACAGGAGTGGGCAGTGAGCCTGACCTCACGTGGAGCGTGACAGCCAACCCTGAAGACACACACAGTTAGACACGGAGCCATGGAGTCAGTGAAGCCTGGACCCAGAGGCAGCACTTGAAGACCCATGCTGAGCACACTGCTGACTGGTGTCAGCCTCCTGCCTCCACCCCTAATCAACATGCCCAGACAGACAGGAAGACAGGGTGAGTGATGTTGCCACCCCCTTCCCCCCCCTCCCCCTATCAGCATGTCCAGACAGACAGGAGGACAGGGTGAGTGATGCCCCCCCCCCCCCCCTCAACATGCCCAGACAGACAGGAGGACAGAGTGAGTGATGCTGGCCTTCACCCCCCATCACATGCCCAGACAGACAGGAGAACAGGGTGAGTGATACTGCCCCCCCCCCCCTCCCCCCAATCAACATGCCCAGACAGACAGGAGCACAGGGTGAGCGATTCTGCCACCCCCCTCCCCCCACCCCCACCCACCCAATCAACATGCCAGCTGGTGAGGTGCCTGTCAATACAGAGACAACGAGCAGCTGGTCAGATGCCTGTCAATACAGAGACAACGAGCAGCTGGTCAGGGGCTGTCAATACAGAGACAACGAGCAGCTGGTCAGATGCCTGTCAGTACAGAGACAACGGGCAGCTGGTCAGATGCCTGTCAATACAGACACAACGAGCAGCTGGTCAGGGGCCTGTCAATACAGACACAACGAGCAGCTGGTCAGATGCCTGTCAATACAGACACAACGAGCAGCTGGTCAGATGCCTGTCAATACAGAGACAACGAGCAGCTGGTCAGGGGCCTGTCAATACAGAGACAACGAGCAGCTGTCAGTTGCCTGTCAATACAGACACAACGAGCAGCTGGTCAGATGCCTGTCAATACAGACACAACGAGCAGCTGGTCAGATGCCTGTCAATACAGACACAACGAGCAGCTGGTCAGGGGCCTGTCAATACAGAGACAACGAGCAGCTGGTCAGATGCCTGTCAATACAGAGACAACGAGCAGCTGGTCAGATGCCTGTCAATACAGAGACAACGAGCAGCTGGTCAGGGGCTGTCAATACAGAGACAACGAGCAGCTGGTCATGGGCCTGTCAAAACAGAGACAGCTGACATGAGGCATAGACTGCTGGGATTCCACTACAACACTTTTCTGTTGACAAAGGCCTATGGCTCCCACAAAGCATCCGGGAGCTTGGCACAACCCTAAGAGCTTGGCACAACCCTAACGGCGAAATCGAAACCGCATTGACTACACCTGGGTGCAGAACTGCTTCCCAACATGTTTTGTCTTTCCACAAAGAGTGCAGAAAAATCAAGGAACGTGTATAGTAAGCTTTGTGTCATCCTCACAAGCGATCGTTGTAAAACGGAGAGGGAGAGAGAGAGAGAGAGAGAGAGAGAGAGAGAGAGAGAGAGAGAGAGAGAGAGAGAGAGAGACAAGACAAGACGAGACAAGGACAAAATTCTTTATTTACGAGGATAATAGATAAGCACTTACGTGCTTTTTTTTTTTTTTTTACATCCAGTCCTCGCCCTGAGTTAGGGACTACAACATGAGAGAGAGAGAGAGAGAGAGAGAGAGAGAGAGAGAGAGAGAGAGAGAGAGACGGAGAGAGAGAGAGAGGATGTGTGTGTGTGTGTGTGTGTGTGTGTGTGTGTGTGTGTGTGTGTGTGTGTATTCTGGCCTCCCGCCAAATCAATGTCAGACACATCATGGCTTTATACACTGAGCCCACCGCCGCCTGTCATACTGTCATACATTTTTGCTCCTGTTGTCAGTTTCTTGGTGCTGCCAACAGTATGCATACTATAAGAGGGACAAAAATGCAATAAACAAAAGCGGTCAACATTGCACGAAGTGCAGACTAAAAGCTGTCAACATTCCACGGACTGCAGACTACGAGCAGTCAACATTGCACGGACTGCACACAGACTAAAAGCAGTCAACACTGCACGGACTGCACACAGACTAAAAGCAGTCAACAGTGCACGGACTGTACACAGACTAAAAGCAGTCAACACTGCACAAACTGCACACAGACTAAAAGCAGGCAACAGTGCACAGACTGCACACAGACTAAAAAAACAGTCAACACTGCACAGACTAAAAGCAGTCAACACTGCACGGACTACACACAGACTAAAAGCAGTCAACACTGCACGGACTGCACACAGACTAAAAGCGGTCAACATTGCACGGACTGCACACAGACTAAAGGCAGTCAACATTGCACGGATTGCCACAAACTAAAAGCAGTCATCACTTCACGGACTTCACAAAAAGTAAAAGCAGTCAACACTGCACGGACTGCAGACTAGAAGCAGTCAACACTGCACAGACTGCACACAGACTAAAATCAGTCAACACTGCACGGACTGCACACAGACTAAAAGCAGTCAACACTGCACGGACTGCACACAGACTAAAAGCAGTCAACACTGCACGGACTGCACACAGACTAAAAGCGGTCAACATTGCACGGACTGCACACAGACTAAAATCAGTCAAGATTGCACGGATTGCCACAAACTAAAAGCAGTCATCACTTCACGGACTTCACAAAAAGTAAATAATAAAGCAGTCAACACTGCACGGACTGCAGACTAGAAGCAGTCAACACTGCACGGACTGCAGACTAGAAGCAGTCAACACTGCACGGACTGCAGACTAGAAGCAGTCAACACTGCACGGACTGCACACAGACTAGAAGCAGTCAACACTGCACGGACTGCACACAGACTAGAAGCAGTCAACACTGCACGGACTGCACAGAGACTAAAAGCAGTCAACACTGCATGGACTGCACACAGACTAAAAGCAGTCAACACTGCACGGACTGCACACAGACTAAAAGCAGTGAACACTGCAAGGTGCTCAAGCGCTGCTGAACAGATTCCCAGCCTGCCCCAGCAATGCTCGGACGTCTAACCCGTGTCATCAGAGCGGTTTCTTTCAGAACTCAACTATCTGCGTAAACTTGCATCCAATGCCAACAGCTTCACTGGAAATTCCTGTTGATTCGGAGGGCCCATGTTGCTGTGTAACTCAGAGAATGGAGAGGCCTCTTGTCAAGTCGTCATGGCCACACTACAGAGGTTGACTGTCAAACAAGTTCTGAACAAGATCCAAATTAATTCCCGCCGAAATTTTGATGCAGAATTTGATGAGGTGACTGATAACTCATCAGAAATTTCTTCCGATGTAAATTGTCGGAGAAAAATATCCCATTGTCAGAGCACAATCTAAAAGAGAAACCTGCTGGGCAGTAAAAAAAAAAAAAAAAAAAAAAAGTGGCAGAAAAAGTGCCCCCACTGTAAACTTGGAAGCTGGTTTCCGAGCCGTATCAGTAGCTCCTAGAATATGCAAGTAAGAATACCCAAATCTGGCAAAGCCTCCCCCCCCCCCCCCCCCCCCCCCCCCCCCCACACACACACACAAAAAAGCATAACATTACTTGTCAAAGTTTCAAAATTTTGGAACATGAAGGAAGTTTAAAGCTAGCATTAAAATACGAAGTTTTGTGAAAAATAATTGTTTATGAAAGCATCGAAAAGTTAAAAACAAAAAATAAAAAACATTCATCATGTTACTTGAAATTTGATATGTTACAGAAACATTCATTGTTGTAAGGTTGTTTGCTTTTAGTCCTCTTTGGAAAGAAAGGTTGTCTTAAAATACTTTCAAAGAAGTCCGTTCCTGTAGACCAGCCCTGACTAAGGAAGACTGCCCAGCCTGCACACCTTGAGGATGGTCATCAACGGACATCACTGGTGAAGTTAGTGTTTGGCTGATTTGAGATTTTCCTGAAAAACAATGCAAAGAAAACTTCGTTCGACTGAACGAAAGAAAAGAACCTCAAGAAAGAAGGTTACAATCATTAAAACGAATAGAGAGTTCAGGTAAAAAGGGTGGTGTACTGGACTATGAATGATCATAAGAAATGCATCTTGCTCTTTGACAAAAAGATGAATGATCTGAAGTACGACGTCATAGAGTGCGGCTGTTTTTCCTGCTTTGGTATGGCTGATCTTGCATTTGTGGAAAAAGAACCGAATGACCTGTGGGAGGTACATTCAGGTGCTACAAGAACACATCAACACACCTGCCCAGCAGTTATTTCCTACGAAACAATACCTCCTCCAAGAAGACCAGCGTCTGTTGACAGATCCCATGGCTCAGCACGGTGGAATGGCAGCGCTCCGTTCTAGTCCTGCCTGCCTCACACACCGGCCCCTACTCTGTGCTGTTACCAAGGCCTGGGCACGCGCCACATTGCCGCTCTTGCAGATAGGAGGTATTGACTCACTATAGCATGGGCCTGTTTTCTACTGTCTAAAACTGTTTCACGCCCCACCGGGCTGCGTATGTTTTTTTTTTTTTTTTTTCAAGCGAGTCCCTTGTCCGTATTAAACCACCAGGTCTTCAAACAGTCATGGGAGACAGTTCACTTTTTCGGCAAGTAAATCTCAGAAATGGCACCGTTTTGACTGTTTAGGTATGCTTGGCACCAGTGTGTGTACAAACAATTATGACTTGGCACCAGTGTGTACCAACAATTATGACTTGGCACCAGTGTGTACAAACAACTATGACTTGGCACCAGTGTGTACAAACAATTATGACTTGGCACCAGTGTGTACAAACAATTATGACTTGGCACTAGTGTGTACAAACAAGTTTTCATGTAGTCTGGACCAGAGTTGGCATGATGTTTGCAAAGAAAGGAGCGGAAATCCCTGCCATGTTCAGAGGCTTCCACAAGGAAGGGAAGACGATGACTTAGCAGTTCCAGTCTGCCGTGACTGGCCTGTGGTCAGAACTGTCGTCCCGCTGGTCATCTGGAAAAAAGCAGTGCTTGGTAATGGGTGATGAGCACAATGATGAAGGAGACGACTTGATAATGTTGTGAGGAGTCGAATTAACTTTCAGTTATCAGTATAACAACATTAAGTAATCTGGCACCAGTTGGGCACAGAAATACACTGAACTGAATTACGCTTGATTATTCTGAGGGTATATGTAGCAATTTACATTTGAAGAATAAATAGAAATGATTCAACACGAGTGGTGGCCTGCCTGACCATTTTGTGTGTTACTTCAAGGTTATATTGGAAGGAACAGAAGGGAGAAAGGTTAGAGAAGGGAGAAAGGTGAGAGAAGGGAGACAGGTGAGAGAAGGGAGACAGGTGAGAGAAGGGAGAAAGGTGAGAGAAGGGAGAAAGGTGAGAGAAGGGAGAAAGGTGAGAGAAGGGAGACAGGTGAGAGAAGGGAGACAGGTGAGAGAAGGGAGAAAGGTTAGAGAAGGGAGAAAGGTTAAGAGGACAGGAATATGATCATGGTGGTGATGACAACGATGAGGATATTTATAACAAGACAATTTTTGGTAGCCGTCAACCAGTCTTTTTGTAGCCGTCAACCAGTCTTTTTGTAGCCGTCAACCAGTCTTCTCGGAAAAAAATGAAACAGTACAGGTACTTCCGAGAACGGAACAAAACCCTCGCACGACACAGTGTCCGGGCCTTGCGTAGAGGTAGACAGAAGAGGTGGGGGAGTGGGGGGTACTATCAGGACCTGACTTTCCTTCCTCCTGTCTGCCTGCCAATTGAGGTTAGCAAGTCCAGACTGCCCACCCACCTGTACCCGTAGATACTCAGTAACGCCCCACTGGACACTGGCAGTCGTTATGGGATAGTGTTGTTGTTGGAACAAGAGTGTGCGAGAGATAAATTGGCAAGTGTCTTCAATTTAGGCATAAAGGTCCATAGTATCATCATTTCCATTGTCAGTCGGCATACAAAAAATTGGTTGTTTCAAATAATGTGTCACTTTAGTCACTCCTGTAACATTGACGTGGGCAGAATTTGTTCTTTTCAAGTCTGGAATCGTCTAGCCATTTATGTTTTGTTTTTTCAGTGCTCTCCGATTCGGTGATTGTATGATCCTCTTCCCGAATGGCATCTGCTGTGATCATTGTTCACTTGATGTGCACGTGCTGGGTTCTTCCCCTGTCTTCCTGACATGCAGTTTTCATGGAAGCTGCGTTCATGGGAAGTGGTGACGGTGACATCATGGAGGAAGCTCACTCAGTCGGCTGCCTAAATCTAGGAGAGGTCTAAGCAAGGTGTTTCCTTCGTCTGTTCATAAAATGCGTATTTTCATCTGGTGGAAGACCTTCTCCACTGTCAGTTGGACGTGGACTGTTTCCAAGTGAGCGGGCAGTGAGTGACGTCACTGTGTGGCAGTGAGAAGAGTGAGGATGGACAATGTAGTGGGGATACAACGGCAACATGAAGACAAATAATTAGCTGCCTGAGTACTTACTTACTTAGGGCCGTTGCTTTGCCAGAGCATGGGCCATCAACAGCTGCCCACCAGTGACCACAGTCCTGGACAATCTTCTCTATTTCTCCCCAGCTGTAACCCCTCTGCCTGGTGTCTGCCTCCAGGTACCGCCTCCAGAAGTTTCTTGGTCTTCCACGCTTCCTCTTGCCTTGAGGATTCCAGGTCAGAGCTTTTCTGGTGGTGTTGTCCGGGGGTTTTCGGAGGATGTGTCCTATCCACCGCCATCTTCTTTTACGGATCTCTTGCTCTACTGGCAGTTGGTTACTTCTTTCCCACAGCTCTTTGTTGCTGATTGTCTCTGGCCAGTGGATGTGGAGGATCTTTCGCAGGCAGCTGTCAATGAAAGTCTGCAGTTTGTGCATGGTGGTCTACAGATTTGATGTTTGAGTTCAAAAGGTGAATGTTGGTGCTGGTGGTGATGAGTCGAGATCTCCAAATGTTTTTGAGTGTAATAAAGGCCGCTCTTGCTTTTTTCTATTCGGGTTTTCACATCGTCGTCAGTTCCCCCTTGCTGTTGACTACACTGCCCAAATAAGTGAATGTACCGACTTCTTGCAATGGGGCTCTACTTAGCACCACGGGGTCTGGACTGACTGTGTTGATCTTCAGGTTTTGGGTCTTCTGCAGGTGGATGGCAAGGCCGACCTTTGCTGCAAGGTTGACAAGGTCTGATGTCTTAACCTGCATCTGTTGTCTAGTATGGAAGAGCAGGGTCAGATTGTACGCGAAGTCCTGAGTAGCTGGCTGAAAAGACATGAACTAGCTAACCAGTTATCTGAGACATTACATAAACAGCCAGCTAGTCCACCACAGAGACAAC